>SMSQ01026122.1:411702-435285 GCA_019453375.1 Ctenoplectra terminalis
TTTTTTTTTTTTTTTTTTTTTTACGAAACTACGTTATTTCGGTTGTTCCTTTTTATTAAGAATAGGACTATCTCCGGCGTCCAATTATCATTGTCGTAAAATACATAAAATCATGGAAGAAACTGATGATGGTTGTCAACGAAATCCCTTCGTGCTTCTTACTTCACTCCTAAAATTAACAGAATTAACATTTTACTACAAGCGAAGATTGCAGGGTTGCAGGGAACCAGAATACACCTTTGTCGCGGTGATTTCAATGATCACTAACAATAGGAAGCAAGCGTTATGAATTGTTCACGAAAACCTTGCAAGGAACTTACCATTGCGAGGAATATATTCTAAAGAATCGTTCTAAAGATACATTCTAAAGAAATGTATTTAAAACAATCCTGAGTACAATAACCAGAGGCAAATCAGCAGGAAGATGAGTATGAAGTATGTAGTTAAGATGTATGTCGTTTCGTGTGCTGCCTGTGGCATTTTTCGATATTCACATAAAATCATTCACGAACACTGAAGAAAAATCGACAATTGATCAGCGAACTCTTCAAACATTTAAAACATCTTAAATTGATTCCTCCAAGCAATGAAAAGAAAAATAAATCCTACCTAAAATATTAATGATCGTGTTCAATTGTTATTCCCAATTGATCAATTCGTTGTTCTCTCCGTTAATCGATCGATCGAACGAAACTTCAAAAAAGAAAAAAAAAAAATCACGAAACCTTTGAAGAATTTTTTGGCGATTGAAAAATCCAGCTGGCCACCAGAAACGTAGGAACTCAACGACGAGATCTAAGATCGGTTAAGATTTCGATCTTCTTCCTCTTTGATCAAGCACCGTGCCACTTTGCGACCGATCTTCGACTAGATCACTCAACGCAGGATCCACGATACAACCAAGATCCCGAAATTCCTCCAGGAATCGTGTAAAATCCCCACCAATTCGATCGCGGATACCGTCGCGTTGCACCTTCCCTTGTAACTTCTGATCCAGGATTGGTAGCCCGGGTCCCACCACCGTCTTTTATTGGTGCGAAACCAACGAGTTCCGCCACCTCGAGTTATATTAAGCATCGTGAATATTGGATACAGCTTCGGTGGAAAAAGCTCCGGATTGATTCACGATCGTCATCGAATGGAAAACTCACTGGTTCAAGGTTATCCGAGTGATGAACACGAATTGTTTCGGGTCAACGATCTTTGTGAAACATTACGATGGAACAAAGAATTAAACAAACGTGCGACATTAAAATAAAAAAATATAGACCATCCGATCCTCGCAGCCATACTTAAGTTACGATCGATTCAGAGTGTTTTGAATACACTTTCTGTGAAAACAATGAATACTCGGAAACGATGAGACATACATTCTTCTAGATTTCTACTTAAATTCGTTGTATGTTTAACTTGAAACAAAAATTTATCGACGTACCATTGGATCGTATTTTTTAATAGGATCTGTAACAAGTGATCGATAAATTTGTATTAATTTATCAGTTAGTGACTCGTCCTTTGTGCAAATTATTTCACTCGATCGATGTATTAATGAGATTCGTAGCGCACTTGAAAAATGCATAAGTACACCTATCAGCGTTACGGTCAATAAAGCACAAACCATCCATACACCGTCGCCATTAATTTAATTATAACGTGACACAGGAGACGGTCGATGTCACCTATAGCTATGGTCGACAGACCAAAAGAAATCGGCTCTTATTTTTAAACGAAAGTTCCTCCTGAAGCCGCCCACGCGTCGAACTTGGAATCGTGACAGAATTCACGTGCGGCGCCACAATTTTTTCCACGTGACTAAGTATAATAAAAATACGATTTTTTTATCGTAAAAGACGAAACACTGATAGTTCGTTGAAAACGATTCAATGTGACGGTCAATTGCATGATTTAAAAAGCCTAGACTTTTTGTGAAATTTTTTCAGCAATTTCTTTTACGACAACGAAGATAATAAGGAAAATAAAAGGAAGAAAAATAAAATGACTATCTTCGAATATAACATTCGATGGAAAAAAGTCCTTCAATTTGATTGATAGCTGAAGCTATTCTCGTCTCGGACAAGAACTCTGTTCACGAAATTTTAACATTCGATTAAGCTGTACAGAACGGCTCTTCTTTAACTAATGTGTGCTAACGTCGTCCATCATTTCCAGACCTTCGGCTAATTTTAACTCGTAAACCAAACATTAACCTCGCGATGGACAATACTCGAACATATCCAATCTGAGCCTTGAATCGTCGATTATATAACATTCGTCGAAGGCACGTGAATTTAAATTATCGATAAACTGTGAACGAGTAAAAATTATTTTTTCCGTTTTATTAAAAAAATTTTATGTCACGTGTCATAAACTGGATAACTGGAGCGCAATATAAAATATTTATTTCATTCTTAATGGTATTACATGTATCGATAAAAACGAGTCTTGGCTGGTAACTTACAGTACATACTATAAATTGATTAATTATAGGAATGTTAGTCGTATATTTTGTACGCGTTGCTAGCATACGTAGGTACACGGATATGGCAAAACTTCTGTTACAATAATAAGCCTAATAAGGCACAATTCATTGAAGCCTTCAACTGTTAAGCATCTACATAAATAAAAAAGAAACATTTTCATAAATAAAAACCGGACATTTAGAATCTATAAATTCGAGAATGATCACAATTATCGGTGAAAATTATCGACAGATGTTTCATTGGCACAGACAAACCATCTACCCGTTTTTATATCCTTAAACTCTTGGCGTGGAGTTCGCGAGCGTTTTAAAAATAAAAGAAGCAACGACAAAGGGAAAAGAATCTCTCTGCTCGACTAGCGATTACCTTGAAAATTCTTTAAACGATCACCGGTTCGATCTTCATACTTTTTGCTTCGTTACTCGGCTCGTTAATTAATAATCACGCGTATAAGTACAATAGAGAGACCTGTACAAATGAAGCATGCGAACCGGTGCTTGCATATTGAGAACAGGAATCGCACGAGTCGCGTAACACATAGAAGCGTGTAAATACTTAAGCCTATTTAACCGTTAATGTGTTTATTCACGATTCGAAGCGTATTCTTCTCAGGAATTCATGCGGAAAATTCAATCACGCTAATGAGAAACCCAACACGTCCTCCAGCGAGTAATCGAACAGCCTTAGGTCTAGTTTGTACAAATTTGCCAACTTCCGAAGCTGTTTGTACGTCAACGTGGAATAGTACTTCTCCAGTTTTTTCGCGGTTGGTTCGCTGTTCGTTGGTTTGCTTGGAAAACTGCAAACAAAATTACGCGATACAATTGTAGAAGACGTAAAAATGGAAGACGAAACAGTTTGGCTAATGCTTACTTGACCGACTCGACGCCCATTCGCTCCAAAACCTCCGTAGCATCCTCGACTAAGCTCTCATACTTGCTAACAAGATTGTAATTGACCGAGCAGGGCTGACAGAGCTCGTATATGGGCTTCCAATGTTCATTTCGTGTGTCATTCGAGGAATCGTCCGTGATGAACTCGACGAACTCTCGAAACGTCACGTCGTGTCCGTTTCTCAGCGATTCTTCAGTGGCATTCTTTCTATACCTCTATAAAAACAATATATTCGTTTAAACACTTGTGATATATTTTTCAAGCAATAAAAAGGAAAAGAATGAAACATAAAAATCGAACAGTACCCTGATAATCTTTCTCCCGAAACGAGTTTGAAAGTACCTCGAGCTCTTCTCGTGCTTCGCCTCGAGCTTGTTCCTGTAAGCGGACAACAACCTTTCCAAAGGATGCCTGACGACTATCAGCTTGTCATAAGTAGCCAGCATTCGTTCTATTTCAGGCAGGGTATAGTTGCTGAGTCTTTGGAAAGTACCCGAAGAATGTGCCTGATCGGCTGGTATCTCCATAGGATCGTTACCTGGCCACTTCCCCGTTGCGACCATCAGAACTCGTTTCCAATTGGTACAGGCGACCTAACGCATAGGTCGATAAGTTTAACAGCAAAAGAAAAACTATCTGTAGTAATGTATTTAATAGCAATCAAAGTGCAAACTAATAAACTATACGCAAACGAATTGCGAAACACATCGCGATATATAAATTTCAATCGCTTATTTGAAATGTTGCCAAAGCGAACACGACTGCCAGTACTGTTGCAAGATTAAGATTTGACACAGGTAAGACAAAATATTGTTAAAATATCTATAAGAAAAAAAGAAATAGCTTTAACGCTTAGTTTAGCCCATCCTAATAAAATTATGCGTGTCGTTTAAGTTTCTCCTCTTCCCATTACATTTCGTAATTTCCATCTGAACTTTCAGCTAATCTAATCTGTCTTGTATGATCTAACTCGCTCATAATTTCACCGGCATACCTTTGGAACGTAACAATATAAAAGTTCGTGTTGCTCGTCTACGAGAATATTTCTAAAGGATTCTGGATTCAGATCTTCGTTCTGCGATTCTTTATCCCCCAAGATCTCCTCGCAATTGAACTGTAATCTTTCCTGACGTTCCACCAAAGCGGATCTCGCCAGGGCGTTAGGTCCTGTCCAAGAATAAACGAAATCCTCCGTCTCGAAGGGCCTCCTCCTCTCATCGTTCGTCAAGATACGCTCTCCAGCTATGTTCTCGATTAGCAACAAACTTGAAATATCGAGGAGAAGCAAAACTATCCCCAAAACATGGCATCCTGTCATCGTCCTTCTCGTCCACCCGGGACATTGATTTATCTTAGGATATAATTATTTACCAAGTCTTCCTCTTCGGTAAAACGTTTCTGTAACGTAAAAAAAATACATTTAATTAAAAAAAAAAAGAATTTTGTCTAAATTAAAAAAAAGAAATCGAGTCTACAAATTGAAAGAAAATTGAATTTTGAAAAATTCTAAAAGAATTAAATTTCATAGAAAGAAGAATAAAGAACTGAAAGAATTGTTTCTCGAGACACGTGCGAAAAAGAATATTTGCTTTTGCAGAGCGGTAAAAAAATATTCTGATAGAGTTACGAGGTTTGGCGAACCGATATTAATAGCTTGAGAAATACCAGCAACCCAGGAGCTGTCTTGTTTCAATTAAACATCATTGACGCCAATTCACTCGATTCTAGTAGCACGTTCGCCGATCGCGTGCGAAACTCACGAATATTAGCTGGCAATTTCGAAAGGAAAACAGGACATAAATGAAATAGTTGGAGAGTATAACGGTCTGCATTGCGACCGGAAAGCAAAAGATATGATAATCAGGTCGAGCGTCTTGGTTTTCGAGCTCTGTTCCGATTTATGTCCTTTATAGCCAGTTCTGAATGGACAGTATACGGTATGTTTGACATCTAGATATCTGGAGCACACCTTTCCTTTAATAAGCACCAGAAGTAGGCTACGTTTAATTCGTGTCGACTTAAACTATTCTTTTACGAGGAAAAAAAAAAATCTAACGATCTCTTGAAAAGAATAGAATCGAGTAAAACAATTGAAACACGCAAAAAACCTGTTCTTAAATTTCATAATTCACTGTTTCTTTTCGACCATGACATCATTTAGTTTCGCAAGAAAAAAAAAAAATATATATATATATATATATATATTCCTATCAATGTATAAAATGCTGAAGAGTTAAAAAGCGAATTGTGATAACAGTATCGGTTTATGTTGCGTAACGCGTTATTTCGTACGGAAGATCGTTGTAAAGTAAGCAACATTGCAAACCAATATTGTATTTACGTAACCAAAATGCTCGAGGAATTCGTTAAACAATGCTACGTGAAAGACTAAAATTTTGCAACTGTAGAAATCACAATTTTACCATTATGCCATATTTTCTTATTTCATCATTTTACCTATAACATCATACCCAAGACATCAAGATGAGAACTGTTCGAGCTGACAAACTTCGCGTAAAAACGTATAATTTCTGCTCCAAATACCATTCGAAGCATGGACAATCGAAGCATAGATATTTATAGCAATGAAATTACTATGCCCGTTATAACTGACTCGTTATCGCTGACACTTCACAGAGACGTTAACACCGATTTCTGACACCAGTTATTCATTACAATTTCAATGATAAAAAAAAAAATGAATAAAATCACCTAAGCTTTTTTATCGATTCCAGTATCCATTGTTAGATTTACTCACAGGCTAGTATCATCTCAACTTTATTGAATGAAACGTGATCGGCACACAAAGAGGATTCATCGTACGAATGATAAATTAATTAGCCTCTCAATGATCCTCCATAGCCTTTATTTGCGATAAATCGGTTCAGGCTGACGCATAGAAACGAGCATGGTCACAAATGGAATAATAGGTGTTGAAAATTCATTACGTCAATAAAGTAGTACAACAACTGAATGGCGAACAACGTAGCTAATCGAATCTCGTATTCCGTTGCGCAATACCATTGGAATTCGTTCTTGACCGCACCATTTGATTTCCTCTTGTGAGTAATAATCACGATCATGATAATAAGCGTGGCGTACGGCTTATCGGTATCCCCGACATCGATGAGAATCGCAAATAAATCACACACGCTATCGAACACCGCGAAAATCAACTGTCAACGCGTACACGCGAACCATCGAGCCGGAAAATTGCTCCAACACGCGTCGTCGTCCTCGACTCTTCGAAAGATGAGAGAGACTCACCTGTTAAGCGTTGAAAGATCGGGCCACAGGTTGCCAAAAACTACGTGGCATACTTCGTTGGCTCGTGCACCTTCGAAAATGCGTTATCGAACGCATCGATGCTCCCCGATAATTCTTGAAGATCCTTTCGAAAAAATGTCCTCAATAAATGGTCCCTTTGTTGTTGAACGAGCTCGTTTAATTAAGCCACTCTCAACAAAAGATTCTTTGTTCCATTACGATTTCTCGACGACAAACAGTGGAGGATGTGTAACGCGAAAAATCACTAGGAACGCCAGAGTTCTCGAGGGAAACACGGCATGAAAGACCCGAACGGTCGAGCCGATGGACAAACAGCTATTGCCTTGCCTCAAAGACCCTCTGACATAAGGATGGAACGTGGTGCTAGTTTGTAGAAGTGAAAGAAGCTGCGCGCGCGCGTCTACGACCCGTTTCGTCTTCGTTTCTTCCCTGGCAAACACGTTGATCTTCTTTCTTCACCTGTGTTCCCACTTTCCAACCGCTCTCCTCTGCCTACTGCCAGAAAATTCAAAGACCGGCTGCGGTGAATTCGTCTGGCAGGTATGGTAGAATCTTATCCAATATTGTTTTCCTCATTTAACATACTCTACTGCGTTTTCATTTGTGCACAAGGAAAAATTGCATGGAATTGTACTTAAATTGAATATAGTAATTCATGTATTTATGCATGATCGAACAGGATGAAATTTTTTTATCTTTTTTTTTTTTTAATGTTCTATCCGAACACTTTGGGAGATTATCCGCGTAGAAACATCGTGCTGGTTAACAGGTAAACCACTGAACAGCGCGTTGCATACATTTGCACAATAAGGAAAGTAACCAACCGTAGTACTGTGAAATTATTTCCTTTCCAAATTAACAAACAAAATTGATAATCGTATTTTCTATGCATAATTTTATTACGTACGTTACGACATTAATCTTAATCACTCGTGTGCATTCAAATTTGCGATATCAATCCTTTAATCTGTTTTATTCACACAGGTAGAAAAAAAACGATCAGATTACTATCTTAATTCATTAAAATGTATTCGTGACGTACATAGTATCAAAGTTTAGTTATTAAATTTAACATGTATATAAATAATTAGCTTAATGCTACATGCAACCAACCGTGCAATAATCTCCGACTTTCGAACATTTGCCTTACGCGATATGAAATATACGATTGCTTTAATCTCTGTGACGATATTTTTACATGTACATGAAAATACGTTTATCTATTGTCTTATGCATTTTTTGGGTATATAAAATCTAAATATCTTTATTTTTATACCTACTTGTGTATAATTGCGGATCTCAAAGGATCAAAGGTTTCTTAATAAAAAGAAAAGGTATCATAAACTAATTGTTATACGAATAAAATTAATCAGAGTCGAAAGAATACGACAAAATATAAAAATATTGAATAAAAACTCTTAATCGGCGACAATGCTCATCGTTAACTTCTTCGTAAGATACAAAAGACAGGAATAAACGATTTTGTCGTTTTGCTTGCCTCGCGAGTATAAAGGCCCTCATCCGAATCGTCGTCATTCGTCGGTTCGCATGTCGTGTATAGCAGCTAGAGAAAGTGCCTTGCCTTCAAACATCATTTGTACCGTCCACCTGCCACAGGAGGCCTTAGTTTCGCTTTAACCTTCATTGACTAACCATCGTCTGAAAATAAACGAAACGGCGAGGAAATCGAGCGCGATTGAAAACGTTGGATAAAAAAAAAGCAACCGGAAAAAACCACAAGAAAAGGAAAAACGTAAAGGAGATCGGAATTTCGTGAAACAGATACGATGACATGATTAGTGGACATCAAATATTTGTGTTATCGTGTTTACGAGAGATATAAAAACTTTCCAAGAATTTAGGTAACGCGCTACTTTCTCGTATTGACAATTCGAACTTAAAATATCTGCTGACGAATGAAATAATTCGGCATATGGCTACGTCGAATTTGATCGACGATGTGTACAATAGGATTATTGCTCGTTACANAAACTTAAAATATCTGCTGACGAATGAAATAATTCGGCATATGGCTCCGTCGAATTTGATCGACGATGTGTAAAATAGGATTATTGCTCGTTACACTGACAGAAATAATTTTTAGAATATTCTTTTAATCGATAAACCAAAGACTTAGGAGTTCTTTGTAATCGTTGGATCGTTTCGTGGCCTGTTTCTCGTACAGAAATGCAAGAAACACGAACAAACGTTATTATCCAACGAATGATTCATTATCTCGAGTATCCTTGTATATCAGGCTCAGAGTTGTCTGTAATCGGACATACATTGGACTGTACGCTATATTTTATTCGGATAAAAATGTGCAACGAGCAGCATTTAAATCACAACATTAAACGTTAATATTATCCAGGATCTACTGTCGATCATTTCATTTCGTGGCATAAGCGATGAACGATAGTTGTAGAATATTTTAATTACAAAATAATCGAATTGTGTTCTGTTAAAGAAAAATGATTCTACAAATAGCATTTTGGTTGTTGATTGGCTCGCTGCTCTTCTGGCTGCTGTTTAATTATGTCAGCATTATAATCAACATTCTATGGGAGATCTTCCTGCCGATAATCGACTCGAAACCGGTCGATCTGCGTACTAAATTCGGCGAATGGGCAGGTAACACTCGTGCAAACATATTTAATATTCAGCAAATATTCTACGGTTCTTTTATTTTTTTTTCCTAAAAAAAAGTATCTTTAAAATTTCAGTGGTAACCGGATCCACAGATGGGATCGGGAAAGCTTACGCAAAAGAATTAGCCGCGAGAGGAATTAACGTGATACTCATCAGTCGATCCATAGAAAAATTAGAGAAAACCAAAAATGAAATTATGCAAGAGAATCCGACGATCGTGGTAAAGGTCATCGTGGCAGATTTCAGCAAAGGAAAAGAGATTTTTGGGAAACTCGCAGAACAACTGAAAGATACTCCAATTGGTATCTTAGGTAATTGAACCATTATCGTTTCCATCCACACTTTATCTACACTATTAATTGATCCGCTACTTTTTACGAAACGCGATGCTTATCAATCGGGAATAATTAGCGTAATATAAGTGTGTTTCTCATATGTTATTCATTTATGCCATTTCCTCGAGTGGTTGCTTTAATCGAAGTGTTCGTACATTCCAGTGAACAATGTTGGCATGCAATATAGTTACCCAATGTACCTCAACGAGGTTCCAGAGAACGAATTGTGGGACATCATCAACATCAATGTCGGAGCCACCACGTTAATGACCCGAATAATAATTGGACAAATGCAGAAGCGTGGAAAAGGTGCCATCGTTAACGTGTCATCTGGTTCGGAACTGCAACCATTGCCGCTGATGGCCGTGTACGCTGCGACAAAAATCTATATCAAAAGCTTCACCGAGGCGCTCAGAGCTGAATATTCCAGATTTGGAATAACTGTACAGCACTTAGCACCATTTTTCGTGAACACCAAAATGAACGCGTTCAGTGATCGGTTACAGGTAAACCCAAGATTAAACACGTGGAAACAGATCGATTGATTTTTATATGATAATTGTAATTGATTAATCGTGATACAGATATCTAGTATTTTTGTGCCCAATGCGGTGACTTACGCCAGAAACGCAATTACCACGCTTGGAAAGATGAATTCGACCACGGGCTACTGGAGCCACGGAATTCAAAAGATCATGGCGCTAATCCTACCGGTGCAGATGAGAATGAAAGTCGGATGGTTTATAAATAAGGGTTTAAGAAAAGACTACTTCAAACAGAAGAGAACTAACTAGACATCGTATAACGAGCTTTACGTGTAAGTTCAAGTTCGCTACCGAAATATTGTTGTGCATTGTTGTTGATCAAATCAATAAATTTTATTGTATATTTTATAACGGTTAACTCGGAAAGTTTGATTTTTATATTTAAAAAGTACTTATATAAATAGTAAGTAAAACGATTATTTTTGTTTGACATATGTTACATTATGAAAGACAATCTATTACTATTCTTTTCTTTTCTTTTTTATAAGCATTTTACTGTTCACTATGAGACTAATCGTGTAGAAAAATGAGCAATTCATTTGGACTGAAGCTTCTCGCGCACGCATTTCAAAGTATTCGGTCATAAATATATGTTGGAAAGTAGAATTTCGTAATAAACTATTTTTTTTATCGAATCGAAAATATCTCTTCAATATCCATATCGTGTGTTACAAAATATTCCTTCCATTTTCCTCCACCACTTTCAATTGTTGCAACGAAATCGTGGTTGTTTTTAAAATCAAAACGTATCGATTATATTCAGCAAACGATTATTGAGTAACTACCTTTAACATTTATCAGATGAAAAGTATAGAAAAATATATATAAACACGTAATTATCGAAAGATAGCGCAAATTTTATAGATGATTGAAATTTCCCACAAATTATAAACTACGTAAGACGCGCGATTATTTGATTGTATAATCAAAACATAACTTTTTTATTTTTCACAATATTTAACAAATTCGTTTTATGCTTTTTTCTCCATATAATATCGATATATGGAAATGACAAAAATCAGAAAAATATAACGTAAAATAATAATAATAATAATAATAATAATAAATTAAAACACTAATCCTAATAATATTTATAGAAAGTAGAATATTAAAAGGAATACGATTTCGTGGTGAAATATCTAATCTGCGCAGAAAATCCATGAAAACGGTTCGAACTGAGCACCCTTGCGTACGCATTCCCGAATCACGTGACCCTAGCGGTCAAATTCTCCGGAGACGCTCATTCTCCATCCATGCTTCGTGAAAGAAAGACGTTCAAATTTTATATACATTTTGCATCACGGGCAAGATGAATCAGTAGTTCACGAAGAAGCTTGCACACGCAAGTGTGCCGACACAATCAATTAACCATGCAGTAAGTAATATTTAATATCTGTTGCGCTTTAAAACCTGACTTTAAATTCACGTTTTACCATTCAAGCCACTGTACGACATGTCTGCCATTTTGTGAGTCACGCTACCCTAACCGAATACTACCGTTCCAATGTAACATTCGTCGAAAAGATATCTCTTGTCATTCAGTGTTACAATGTTTCGATCGTATAGTACCTTCAACAATTCATTCTATAAATAATAGTATTTATAAATGGCGAAAACCGCCAAAAAAATTGGCCAGATGACATGATCTAATGTTACGTCATATGATCTTAGTTGATCATTTTTCTTACATTTTGCAACCATATTTTGTGATCGTTGATCATTTTTAAGTTGTACAACCGGTAAACAATATAGCTACACAGTTTTAATTCGCTCATAAATTTTTAAACACTATTTGATCAACAGTGTATAATTCATGAATACATTAATAAATAATTTTTTTTTGTATATATTTTTTATATTTCGAATTTGCAAAACAGATTTTAACCGACAAGTTATTCTTTTGCATTATTCTTATTCAAATTTAGTAATTAACAAAATACATTTTCAATTAACTGTTTAATTTGTCGTATGTATTTGTTTACATTATGTCTAATATGTATATTTAATATTTTCAGAGCCAACATGGCGCTCATTTTGAGCTACGTCGCACAGACGTCACAAATTTCTTTTCATCATTTTTTAATACCTCTTGATTGGGATTACATCAACAATGACATCCAATCAGGGCCAGAAGATGTTTTCGTGGAAGTTCGAACCAGTGTCCCCTAGTGGGACGCTGTCGAGCGAATTTGAAGATGATTGGTTTTTATTCGATGATAAATCTGTAGATCCTACTAAAAAAGTTGCTGAATCTGTTATGCACGAGGATAATTCGACTCGCGCACAAGTGGCTACAAAACTTTTGGAAAAATTAGATGAATGGATTAAAGAGGGTAAGTATCCGTGCAAAAGTTTTACGAACGGTAATCATTTTTAATTACAGTTTAGTTTTACATTAATCGTTACATTTTGTATTTCATTTTTATAATGCTTCAAGTTTAATATTTATACAATACAAATGCAAACTATCACAGTTCGCATTTCAAATATAATAAAAATATAAAATTGTTTTCTCCGAACATTAAAATATGTACATAAAGTGCGTGTAATTTGCGAATCTAAAAAATCTATACACGCTTATGTATCAATTTAAAGAACAAATGCATGTTTCCGAATGCGTAATCTAAATCTTGTTACGCTTGAATTGTCTGGAGAACAAGTAGAATTGGTACAAGTCTAGTTTCCACGACACGTAGCGGCTGAAAAGAACGCTGTACATCGTGATATATCTTTAAATATCAAGCGGTGCGCAAGAGTGCGCGGTTGGCGAACATTTACAATGCGTTAGTTCACATGCGTGTGCATCTATTAAACTTAGCGTCCTCTGATTTTCAAACCTATGTGTATTTAAAGGAATAGAAACTAACGTTAGCAACGTTTTGTCCGACTGCATTCTCTATATTCCTATCGCTTTCGTTCTTCTCGCTTCCTCTAACATGTATTTCATTTTCCTTTTTTTTTATTTTCTGGAAAGGAGAGTGGGACAAACTGGTTAACCTCTATACAAACGGCTTTGGTTGAAGGCCGATAGGGGAATGACGTGTGTTTAACAGCGTTGGAGTAGGGGCGTTAGAGGGGAAAGTCCAAAGATAAGCAGGAGTGGTCTCTCGCAGCATTGCAAACTGATCGTACGATTCTCTCGATTAGTCCTCGTTACAAGTCTACTTTCTGTCCGTACTTAATCGTGCTGCGAACCTGATGCACTTTGTTATTATTTTAAATTAACACAAGTATTTCGACCGAATGCGTATCTTTGTACGAGTGAAAAAGTTCTGTCCCTTCCAGCGATAAAGTCTATCGCGTTCACTGTAACTTACGCGTGTGTTGACGACGGTGTCAGTGATCTTAACGAAGAAGAAAATCGAACGTTTCAATTCTCAATTGTGAACGATACATCTTACTCTATTTACATTTTCAACGTGTCGTAGACATTGTTCGTTTATAAAGAACCGAGGAATTTTATTCGTAACGTGATCTTTTCGTAACATACGTTAGCCTGTTGCACGTGTTCTCGATATTCGTTCCGGCTGTTTGTCGGGACCCGAAAACTGCATTAGTCGTTTAAGTTGAAAACTATTCCCGAGGAATATAGGGCATTGTGAACGGTGATCTTTAATTGATCGTTCTGATCGATAATCGATGACAAGTGATTGGTGAAGTGCGCAATATCTATGATCGTATAATTCAAATTGAACGGAACCAAAACAGCTAGAGAAACTGAAACAGTATATGTATGATTAAAAGGATCCTTGTGTAGATCAGGAATTTTAACAATACTGGCATCTTTAAAAGTGAACCAAGTAAAAGGCCCTGCGTCTCGATGCTGGAGTGTGCTAATGTTGTATGATAGCATGCAGTTCGCATATCGCTACACGTGGAACCGAGAAATCATTGTCAATTCCCAGAAACTTGTAAAAAGACGTTGAATCAAAGCGGTTCGCGTCCCCATAGGTGGACCTGACTTCTTCACGTCGACAAAAAAACCACCGTACCATACATTAAAATCAGTTTTTCAATTTTATTTAATTATAACATACATCTATACTCCCTTTTCTTGTTTTTTTTTTTTTTTAAATAAGGTTTCACGCGAAAAACAGACGCACGTGATAATGGCTGCTATATGTTACAGCGGTACGTTTCCTTTCGCTCACTTCATCTCCTCTCTCTCTTTCTAGTATTCGCTTCGATGGAAAAATATCTTTATTACGCATATCGGAGCACTGTTGCCACATTGTTCATATTATCGAACAACAGAGAATTGGATCGAATCGTCTATAAAAATAATTGTTATGGAGTTGCTTTGTTAAATTGTTTTACAACTTATCGTTTCAATGGTTGTATACGATATCCGTACACAATTTGAAATCTATTTTTAAATTGTGTTTACGATGATTCTTTAATTCGAGGGAAGAAAAAAAAACTGTGTTTTCATTATTGTGTATACACAAATTTTTGAAACCTCGCATTAATATTTAAATTAATGTTCTTGCACAACGCGGGAAAAATATGCCAGATAGTTTGTAAATAATTGGATACTTAACCATGTAAAGGTCAACCATAATTTATGCAACTGTAAAAACTAGAAATCGAACTTCATAATATAGATTATTTTTATATAAATTATTCTAAATTACTCATGGGCATTAAATTTATCGGTTTTTTTTTTTTCTTTTTTTTTTTTTTTTTTTGGTGCCAAAATTTTACTGTATACAACAACTCCTTATGATATAAAAAATATTCTTATCTAACCCCATGCCCTCTGCATTTAAATGGAGATAACTTGTACATTTAATGTTAGACTTTGATCAAAGTTTCACCAAGAAATAGGTTAACAATGAAATTTTATTTAGGCAAAAACTATAAACAATGAAATTAAAGTATAACGAAGAAGAAAAATTGATTCTGTTTATAACATTTTGAAATTTTCTATTAACTTCTTTCAAGTTTTGGTTTGTAAATTTAAATGTTGTATGAAAAATTATAAAATTTCATATTTTCCAATAAAAGTTCAATTTCATTCGGTATTTGAAAATAGCTTATATCTTTGATATCAAATTGTGCTCTAAATAACAAACTATACTAGTATTGGTTGCAGTATTAGATGCCAAAGAAATTGCAAATCAAGAACTTGTTTTTCTAGTTAAACTAGTAACGTCCATGAAATTATATATACATTAATGTACCACTCCTACTTGTTCTTCGTGCAAGATGCAAGTAAAAGTACTGTTAACTCGTGTGTTAACAAGTTGTACAAAGTATTGTTTTTTCAACTATTATTTTTGAAAATATTAAATTATTAATTTTCACGAATAACGCCTATTTTTTGTTTAAAGTAAAAAATACAATAATTAAAAAAATTTGTATTTATTTAAAATAATGTTTTTTAATTTAAAATTAATATTATTAAGAAAAAAATTATAAATATATTTGTTACTAAATTCGTGTAAATGCTGTTATTTATAAAAAAAAATCTGATATGTTATCGGTATTTTGAATGATATAAAAATTTTCTGCTTTAGAGACAATTAAATAAAGTATAAAAATAATATTTGCGTTTACATTTGATAAAACTATTCACTTTTTTACAGAGCCTTTTTCAGCTTGGTTAGAGGAGAAGATTGAATTGCCTATTTTCGAGGAGCTACCAGTTCCTGAAAATGAACAGATTAAACCAACAACGTACGATGAAATTACAAAAGCTCCCCAACAAGATGATACGCAAACTCTATTACAAGAGTTTGAAACTGTTTTGGAAGATGTGGAAGCGTGTCATCAAATAGTCCCTTCATCGAGTTCCACTCTTACACCTCCTCAATCACCTCCACCACCTAAACCATTAGTTGTGGATACCCAATTACTTGTTACTTTACAACCTGTACAACCATTATATTCCAATCACCAATCTGTATATGGTATGGTAATTCCAGAGGAAAAATCGTATATAAATGAAGTACCTGTAGAATGGAATACAAAGAATGTACCATTGGATCCATTGAACACAGATGTTGTACATGACTTAGCTGTGGTGGATGAATATGTACGTTTATATACAGAAGATATTCCCCCATCTAGTCCATGTACCAGCTCTGGTGGTAGTTACATTTCGTCGGAAGATTCCGTGGATGATCCAGATTGGATTTTAGAATCCGGGAAAAGAACCACGAAACTATCTACGTGTGTTTCAACAAAAAGTCGTCAAAAACCTTACTCCCGTTCAACGGTTGAAGATAAAAAAGTTCGAAAAAAAGAACAAAATAAAAATGCGGCAACGAGGTACAGGCAGAAGAAAAAACAAGAAATAAAAGAAATATTAGGCGAAGAACGCGAACTTGCTGACCACAATGAAAAATTAAAAAATAAAGTAACAGATTTACAGCGAGAAATTGGGTACTTAAAGGGTCTGATGAGAGACCTATTTAAAGCTAAAGGTCTTATGAAATAATCCATTTATCTGNTGTATGCAACAACTCCTTATGATATAAAAAATATTCTTATCTAACCCCATGCCCTCTGCATTTAAATGGAGATAACTTGTACATTTAATGTTAGACTTTGATCAAAGTTTCACCAAGAAATAGGTTAACAATGAAATTTTATTTAGGCAAAAACTATAAACAATGAAATTAAAGTATAACGAAGAAGAAAAATTGATTCTGTTTATAACATTTTGAAATTTTCTATTAACTTCTTTCAAGTTTTGGTTTGTAAATTTAAATGTTGTATGAAAAATTATAAAATTTCATATTTTCCAATAAAAGTTCAATTTCATTCGGTATTTGAAAATAGCTTATATCTTTGATATCAAATTGTGCTCTAAATAACAAACTATACTAGTATTGGTTGCAGTATTAGATGCCAAAGAAATTGCAAATCAAGAACTTGTTTTTCTAGTTAAACTAGTAACGTCCATGAAATTATATATACATTAATGTACCACTCCTACTTGTTCTTCGTGCAAGATGCAAGTAAAAGTACTGTTAACTCGTGTGTTAACAAGTTGTACAAAGTATTGTTTTTTCAACTATTATTTTTGAAAATATTAAATTATTAATTTTCACGAATAACGCCTATTTTTTGTTTAAAGTAAAAAATACAATAATTAAAAAAATTTGTATTTATTTAAAATAATGTTTTTTAATTTAAAATTAATATTATTAAGAAAAAAATTATAAATATATTTGTTACTAAATTCGTGTAAATGCTGTTATTTATAAAAAAAAATCTGATATGTTATCGGTATTTTGAATGATATAAAATTTTTCTGCTTTAGAGACAATTAAATAAAGTATAAAAATAATATTTGCGTTTACATTTGATAAAACTATTCACTTTTTTACAGAGCCTTTTTCAGCTTGGTTAGAGGAGAAGATTGAATTGCCTATTTTCGAGGAGCTACCAGTTCCTGAAAATGAACAGATTAAACCAACAACGTACGATGAAATTACAAAAGCTCCCCAACAAGATGATACGCAAACTCTATTACAAGAGTTTGAAACTGTTTTGGAAGATGTGGAAGCGTGTCATCAAATAGTCCCTTCATCGAGTTCCACTCTTACACCTCCTCAATCACCTCCACCACCTAAACCATTAGTTGTGGATACCCAATTACTTGTTACTTTACAACCTGTACAACCATTATATTCCAATCACCAATCTGTATATGGTATGGTAATTCCAGAGGAAAAATCGTATATAAATGAAGTACCTGTAGAATGGAATACAAAGAATGTACCATTGGATCCATTGAACACAGATGTTGTACATGACTTAGCTGTGGTGGATGAATATGTACGTTTATATACAGAAGATATTCCCCCATCTAGTCCATGTACCAGCTCTGGTGGTAGTTACATTTCGTCGGAAGATTCCGTGGATGATCCAGATTGGATTTTAGAATCCGGGAAAAGAACCACGAAACTATCTACGTGTGTTTCAACAAAAAGTCGTCAAAAACCTTACTCCCGTTCAACGGTTGAAGATAAAAAAGTTCGAAAAAAAGAACAAAATAAAAATGCGGCAACGAGGTACAGGCAGAAGAAAAAACAAGAAATAAAAGAAATATTAGGCGAAGAACGCGAACTTGCTGACCACAATGAAAAATTAAAAAATAAAGTAACAGATTTACAGCGAGAAATTGGGTACTTAAAGGGTCTGATGAGAGACCTATTTAAAGCTAAAGGTCTTATGAAATAATCCATTTATCTGTCAACCAGATATGTTTACTCATTTTTATTAAATTTATTAATCATGTTTCCGACACTAACTATTTTACAATAATACTAATAATATATAGTAGTATACATATAGACTTAGATTACTGATTGTTCTTTCCTTCTCTTTAACTAGCCACACTTGTGAACATGAATCTAAAATCTATCACAGCTTCTTAGTAGGATTACAGAACTGTCATCGTGTAATCCATAGAATACGTACCATCTCCAAACTTATTTATGGCCCGTTAAAGATTAGCAAACAAGATGCATTAAATAATGATAGAATTTATAAAGTATACAGCCCTATGAAACTCGTTTGAGTGGAAACTTGCTATTACTGAAAATTCTACACGTGATTTAATACATCTTATTAATGCAAATTTTTCATTCCAACCAATTTTAACCCGATCAAGTTTTAAGTTTTCTTACAAAAAAAATATTGTACTAGAAAATAATAAATGGGTTATTATGTAATAAACATTGACGTCATTGTCAAAACTATCCCTGTTTTTTAATTTCCCAAAATTTTACTCAAAGTTATCTATCTAAAGCAATAAATGAATGCGTACGTTAATTTTAAATACAACTCGTTTTAAGAATAAAGGAATCACTTTTATTGCGTTATTAATGTACTTATAATAACCAAACTTATGAAATTTAAGTTAACAATATGATACAAAAAAAATGTTAAAAATTTATTGCACTGGTCTTTACAGAATTAGCCAGATACCTTAATTTTGATTGATTTGTTGATAAGATTTTTTGTGGATTACATTAATAAAATATGTATATGATAAAATTGTACGGACAACAGAAACAAATTTTGGAATATTTTTACAGCAAATAAAATAGATTTTAGTATGAAAATTTCATTAGACAATTAGCACTTTCCTTGCATAAATTTTCTTATTTACGCGTTTGTATTCGATATTTGAAATCAAAATAAAAGGAATCTGTATAATAGAATAAATTTTAATAAACGTAAAATAAAACATACTTCGTTAGTTATAAAATATTTACACAATTCGTATGTACTACAATTTTATGCAATGTTCAATCATATCAAGCATGTATTCTTTCCATTGTTGTGTAGACTGAAATGGAACTAAAATATGTACTAATTGCTTGCATTTTTCAAACATAATAAAGTATCATATTTGCAANAATTAGCATTTTCCTTGCATAAATTTTCTTATTTACGCGTTTGTATTCGATATTTGAAATCAAAATAAAAGGAATCTGTATAATAGAATAAATTTTAATAAACGTAAAATAAAACATACTTCGTTAGTTATAAAATATTTACACAATTCGTATGTACTACAATTTTATGCAATGTTCAATCATATCAAGCATGTATTCTTTCCATTGTTGTGTAGACTGAAATGGAACTAAAATATGTACTAATTGCTTGCATTTTTCAAACATAATAAAGTATCATATTTGCAATATGTTAGAAAAATAATACAGAACGAATACATGTAAATGTAATTATAATATAGAAAGATCATGATAACAAATGACTTTTTCAATATTAATTACTTATGTATCGTTCTATTGTTAATAAGATAACGTATAACTAGTTAATCGCAAATGACTTACTATCTTAATCATCTATTTAACTGTTACTTTGTTACATTCTTTGTATTCGGATTCGATTTAAAATGACTTCCGTGCAAAATTGCACCAACACAGATACAGGTATTTATATATACACATTATATATATAATATAAGTAAATGCATACATACGCATAACTATATATATTTAATATATGTATATGCTACGTGTATATTTACACGCTGTAGTCAATACGTATACACAGTTATACATACTTAAATACAGCTTACATATACAGTTCTAATCGATAATACAGGATAGATTGTAAAGATATGCCTATTTAGAAACTTGTATGCTTACATAATTTATTTTATATTTCATTCAGTATTTAATTGTTATTGACTAATCGTACATTATAACCAAGCGACATCACTAACTTTATGTACGTGTATTTGTGTACACACATGAAATGGAAAAGAACATTTTTTCATTGCAATACCAATTATAACGTAAATTCGTAACAAGATAGACATCTTTCTCAAATAAAAAATACAATATTTTTAACAGACATGATATATAGTTATTACCAGAAATTAATGAATGATTTATCATACGTTTCATAGTTATCTAATTTCATTGTTTATGCATTATAACATGTTGCTTTCATTATTTGTGGTCTACACTCTATTATCAATTGAAAGAATTGTTTAGGACATACGGAATAATATTTTTCAAATCAAAAAATTGTATTTATATCATTAATAATAAATATATTAAGTATGTATTAGTAATAGAATTTACAGGTTTTTCAAATTTGGTAAAACTTAAATATCCATATGTATTGATAATAATGTACATGTAATATACATACAATTAATTCGGCAATCTAGACAAAAAGCATTGATGAAACAAAAAATTATATAACACAACCCATGGTTCATAATATTTTTATGCAAACGTGTCTTAGTTTTGCTAAATTCAGAACAGACGTGCATATAGATATACATTGCTTATTAATTTACACCTATAGATATATCCATCAAGTTTTTTCAGATATTAACAAAAACACAGTAAAAGTCCATGAAAAAAATCTTGAGTATTGCTAAAAATTATTATATAAATATCCAGGAAGCAAATCACGTACGCATAAAAAAATCATGAGATAAACTAATATTTGGTACATAGTTTACAATAAAAGAACTTAAAACAATTTTGGATATGGCAGTTAATCCAATGCAAATATAATTTTCTGGAATGTCATGAACAACGATCATGAGTATTTGTAATTTAGTATAATAGACATGTTGTTAGAATGGGAAAGTATTATTACAACTTTATAATAGTAAAAAATCTTACTATATTTCAAAATTTAAAATGTAACTGTTAAACATCAATTAGATATTAAGTAGCTTTTAATAAATTTAAATTTCTTACTTAAAAACGATCATGTCAAAATATTGAAAATAGTTTGTAATTACCAACCATAAGTAACAACCATAAAAATGATTCAAAACAAAATATTTTTAACATCACTCTTTGCAATACAACTTGTTATGCTCTAAGTTCAATGTATATCTATATAAATCGCCAATTGCGTCCACAATTGAATACTCTAATTTAATTGTTTATCATACTGGAAAGAAATTATAGGAATATTGAAAAACTTTTAATGTTTTTCTATGTTGCAGTATCACCTTCCTCTTGTTCAAGTCTAGATGAACCACATACACGACATTTACAGCATACAATACACGGTGCGGCCAGTAAAAGTAACGGCGATGCAACGAGCAAGAGCAATCCAAATCCAGCAAAAATTCCAATAACTTGTGTTCTGTGCCAAATAACTGATGCACGTGAGTGACCCAATTTATTTTTACATGGTCCTTTGTCATAATGTCGCAACAAAAAGTCATCCTATATCGTTCAATGCATTTATATAATTTAAAAATTTTTTTAATGGGAGTTAACATTATTATTATCATAAATAGATGTACTTACATCTAAAGAAGCTAAACAGTACCAACAAAAAACATGTTTACATCTATTACACATCATTTGAGCACATCCTTCATCTTTTTCAATAGGTACAGAACACATAGGACAACATTTGATATGATCACCATCAAATGGTATACCTAATGAAATATCTGAACAAGGACCACTATGCCAAGATTCCCGACATATAGAACAGAAATCTGTAGAACAATTAGGACAATGAACGGGTCCAATAGGAGTTCCATTTGATCCAGTAGCATTTATAGAACATATTGTTTCACAACCTGCACGTGGACACCAAGCACGCGCTTTGTCCATAGATACATCTGTAATTTACGTAAAATATTATTAAACAAAATTATCAAAGTTTATAACAAATAAGATTTACGTACCTCTATTCAATCGGAATTTATGATGTTTTTCCATAAGTTCAGGAGTAACAAGACTTGATATTTCCTTCGTGGAAAGTATTGCTCCATGTTCACACTGTGCATCAGGACAACTAATTTCATATGCACCTTCTTCTATTTCAAATTCAACATATGCTTTCATACACTAAAACGTGTAAAATATATATACATATTTATATTATATATGTACTCTTAACAACTATTCACACGATGATACATATATAAAGAAATAGTTTGCACATACATCTTTACAATAGGAACAACCACAGCCTTCTATTTTAAATGTTTTGGAAAGAGAAGTATCAACAAGACATAATTTACAAAAAACACGTCCAAGCGCTTGTTGAGAACCTGCAGGAACAAAATTGCCTGCAGCTAAACTGTAGCGTGAACTAGATGCCAATGATAATAAACTGGAACAGCGAGAACAAACTCGACTGCGATTTATAGGTCGGCCTTCTAAAGCAGAGGTACTTAAACCAACAGCAGTTTCACATTTTCGTAATACTCCAGGCCCTAGACTCAACCAGCTATTGCCACGAGCTTCTAAGCTTGCGCTACTTTCGGGTCTAAGTAACGGAGTATCCACTCCTTTTCCTATTGCGGTTCTCTCGGTCAAAGAAAGATTTACAACACTTGCTTCTTTGCGCAATAAAGGTAATCTGACTCCGGTAAGTTTATTAGACTTATCGATCTTCTTCTGATTATTGGAAACTTTATTCGAAGGATTAACAGATGTCACAGAACTGGTGGCAGTACCCATATCCATTAGTGGAGCTCGTCGTACGACGAGCGAATGTAGGCTTGGCATCCCCTAATTATCAATGTAGATTTCACTACTAGTTGCAGACAAGAGCTGTGCTTACTGACTTCTTTTGGACAGTTCGCAACAGCACTTGCCATGTAATGGAAGATGTATATAAATCATGAAATTTAAAAATGTCACACCCATGAAACAATTTGACATTGCATATTTTAATCCACATAATCCAGCATAGCTTCACAATACTTTTCATATTTCACTCTCTTGCATAGCATTCTTGAGCTTTGTTTCATATATGTTCAAGGTAATCGAATATTGATTTCTATTAGAAAGTCACAAAGTTGTATTTTTACAACGTACTTGTATTTTAATGTAAATCTGCTGACATGCTAAATTCGTGACTTAATCTCAAAAAACAAAAAAAAAAAAAAAAAAAAAAAAAAAATCAAAA
>SMSQ01026122.1:435664-516510 GCA_019453375.1 Ctenoplectra terminalis
AAAAAAAAAAAAAAAAAAAAAAAAAAAAAAAAATCTCAAGATCCGAAACAATTAATTAAAAGGATAAACTGGTAATCAAACAATAATATTGAAACAAATTCTTGGAAAACAGAGTATATATTGCTAATAAAACGGTTGGAAAATATTTCTGTTTTTAAACGTTATTTATGTTGTTCTTGCCAGTCCAAAATATATCGAAAAAATAAGAAAATTGCTACGTAATATTTCACACATATTCATTATGCGAAAAAAATGCACATCCATTGATATTTTAAACATCAGACTTTACAAACGTATGCTCATTCCATTGGGATATTGTTCGATTTTATAGTTTTTTCTAGTTTCACGGACTTTTCATGTATGTACTATGTCACAAAGTACAGCAAACAGTATACACAAATTACCGACTAACTACTTCCGCCCCCACTTGCTTGTACTTTTTTCTTATAATATCGGAAAAAAATTATCACTACATTCATATTATATCTATAGAAAAATTATTATTTTTGTTTTGTCATATTTCGCTGCATTCCTACGACTTACTAAACTCATTATATAGAGAATAATGATATATTGTACATCGTGAAATTAAGAATTCTAATAGAACACAATTTCAAATACTAGTAAATTTTTGATACCGAGTTATAATACGAATTGAAGTTCTCGTTTATAATAACGGTAAATGATAATTCATAAAAACGTTCTTTATTTTCCTGTTATTATTATTTTTATCATTACTACACGCGTAGGTAAGAAAATTCGTAGAAACATAATACGTTTCTGTGTATCTTTATTATTTTTATTATTTTAAATTATTATTTTGTACCGTAAATCTATCTACACAAAGTACTTTTAACTATATAGTAATATTTTAACAAATATTCGAATCATGGAAGTTTTGTGTAGTAGAATTTAAGAACAAAGTAAAATCTCTCACCAATTCGTTTTTCATATTAGCTTTACACATTATGACTACTAAATTAATTACGATGCAATCAACAGAATTTAATATACTTGTTACTTGAAGAAAATTATACATGAAAACGCGGGAAATTTAATTTAAAACATATTTATAATAAGTAAAGTAGCAACATATTTTCCAGATCGTAAAGAAAATTCTTTTTTAATAAAAATCGAATTGAACTGCGAGTATTTACAAAATTACATTATTTAGGCGATACTAAAATTTTCGTATAACATTAAATTTTATATAATTATATAGCAATCTAACATTCAATTAATTAGAATTAACGATAAATCATACTTTTAAATAAAATGTTGTAACAAATTGGGAATTGTTTTTTATTATAAACTCATATAAAAAATGAGCAATAGTTTTATTATACATCTTTATGACACAAAAATGATTGGAACTTAAAAATATGTTATTAGATAATTATACTATAGATCGTTAAATTTTCAATACAAATATTAAAAATCGTAACATATAGACATTAATATTTACATACTAACGTGTAATGATTCGTGGTTTATTTTATATCACGAACCTATGGAGTATTTTATCATTTGACATTTAAAATTTATTACAGCTGTATCAAAATTGAGCAAATCATACATTAGCAAGATTCAATCACAATAAGTAATAATGAAGGTTAACTAAACATAAATGGTGAGGGTGAAAAAAGGTGGTACTTGAATAATAATTAAGTGAATTGATATAAACATAGAGAAACAATATTTATGAACACCTTCAATGAATAATATCAGTAGCAGACTTATACATACAGTTGTAAAGTCTTTAACTGTAGCAGTCTTTACGAAAGGTAAATATCGAAATAATTGTTACAAAAATTCTTTTTGACTAGAATATTTTGTGTTATTTGTTTTTATATAGACATTATATATTACTTAAAATTTAAAGTAATTTAAAATGTTCGATAATAATTAATTATTGTATGCTATCAAATGATAATAGTTTATGAAACATGGCACGAAATTAAATCTTTACGGTGCAGTTTTTGTGAACAAAGATGTAAAGACGAAACTATATATTGTCAAAATTAAGATTTATATTTTTTTTCAATTTATAAAATGGTATATTATATTAAAAAAAAAAAAAAAAAAAAAAAAAAAAAAAAAAAAAAAAAAAAAAAAAAAAAAAAAAAAAAAAAAAAAAAAAAAAANATAAGTTATAATCGTGTCTAAGTTATCAAGAATTGTATGAACGATTACAATTAAATAGATATTTACTACTATACAGCAAATTCGTTTGTATGTGTAGTCTATACAACATACTTGATCATTATAAACATTTCTCTAATATCATTAAATGTATCTTACACATAATAAATGTAATAAATTAAATGATAACTTGAAAGACTGCCCGGAATTTGTTGTTAAATGAGTCATGACTTGTAATAACTGTGCGTTAAAAATAACGTTAATATAATAACTTAGAATTTATGATATATTTTATAAAGAAATGTTGCCAGGTATACTATACTGTCCTTTCCGGGAATGTGTATCAACTGCTCGAACTGCGAAGTAATAATTATTACCTTCGGAAAACTGTAAAAAACAGAATTTCAGTATTAGAAGTTCTTATAGAATTTACACTAGTTTTTAAACAATCATTAGTCGAATTACTTGTGTAAGCGTGCACGCCATTGGCAGTGGTAAAGCTCGAACATCGCCTACTTTTTTCCATAGCGATGTATTAGGAGAAACCCCAGCAATTTCTTGGTACGCATATAACTGATAGCTAGCAATATCTGCATACTTGTCTGACAAATTCATGTTCCAAGACAATACTATGCCTAGACAAAAACGGTAAAATTAATATTTTTTTACTGCTAAATCTTTTAATATATATATATATATATATATATATATATATATATGTATAAATTTACACTTCGTTACATACCATGTGCGACCTTAGAAATTTTTAATGATGGGGCTGGTGGTGGTAGTTTCCAAAGAGGATTCACAGCATAATTGCGTATATCTGGTAAAGGCGCAGGATGCTAAAACAAACGTAATTATAAAAAAATAATTGTGTTATTTAAACAAGAATATTCTTTAAAAGTATATAGTACCTTATTTAACTGTACATTTGATGTTGCTGGTGTTGTCAAAACTCGAACTGTTCCGTTCGCAATTGTTGATATTCCTGTAAATAAGGTTATATTATACCCATGTATTATTCGTATTCTTTAATTAATTGAAATTGCTTACCCGTTTTGTACGTTAATGTTGAAAATGAAGCTCTACATGAAGTAACTGGCCGCATCTACGATTATAAATTTTCGATGTAATACTATAAACTAACTATAGATTCTTATTTGTTGAATTTCACTTTAACAAAAATATAGCAAGAGAATATTTGTTTTACCGAATTGGAATTTGGTGCTATTAGTAACTGCCTTGTTGGTCCTACTCCACTTTGCATTACATATGCTAATCGAGGCGCATTCATATTATTCTAGAAACAATATATATATAAATGTATATTACATTGGTAAAGAATAGATAAATATTTTCCGTTTACATACCACTAAGGCAGTAGGTGTTGGTTGGCTAGCAGGTTGTACTACTCTTATACTAGGAGGTTGATTTGTTATAGCTACACTCCCAGGAATGGCCTGAATTACCCTTTGGAAACAAGGTTGTTGTGTTTTTTGTGCTAAATTTACTTGTTGATCAGTTATTGTAGTCGTTACAACTGGTATACTGGTAGCTGTAAATTATCAAAGTTTCCATAACATACATTGTCATTTATTTAATACAAAATATATACAAAGAAGATCTCATAAAACTTAATACCTTTATTTTTTTCTTCTTCATCCGTAAGATCAATAAGATCATTTGCACGTGATTTTGGAACATTTGCTGTAGTGCATCCTTGACGATTTATTTGGTTTGGAAATTTTCCATTTAAAACTATAGCTTGCTGTGATTGTTGTAATTGTGATTGTTGCTGTAAAAATCAATAGTATATTTTTTTCGGTAGCTCAATAATATAAATAAGAAAATTTTAATGAAGTACTCACACTTGATATAACTTGCTGAACATTAGATTGATTTGGTAGTGTCAAAGAATGCTGTGTATCTACAGGTTTAGCAACAACTAAAGCTGCAGGAGTAATAGTAGACATAATGTTTGGAGATTGAGTGTGATTTTGCGACACTGCAGGAGACTGTCCAGTTATTGATTCAGTTCTCCTGGGAGATCTTACTTTAATTCCTCTCCTAGGACTGGACGCATTGTTTGTTTCATTAATGGAAGTGTTTGGTGTATTGCTATTACTTGAAATATGTAAGGATTTCATATTAGAATTCTGTTGCAGTTGTCGTAAATTCTGCATTCCGTGCTCCTATATGAAGAAAATATTGTAATAGAATAAATAATTAATTTTTGTGAAATTACTGCAGTGAAATGTTTCACACGTACCGTTACAAAATTAACTTGTAATCCAACAGATCTATTGATTTTTATTGGTGGAGTAGGTTTATCATTATTTGCACGTCGATCTGCTGCATTACGACTTAACACCATTTCAAAATCTTTAATTTGTTTAGTCAATTGTTGACACTTTGCACGCGTTACTTCTTGATTTTTTTCTGATATACGTGCTTGTTCTCTCAATTTCCCAATTTCATCGCGCATAGTAATCGTTTCAACAATTTTTTGTATTAGCAGTTCTTCTAATTCCTTAAAAAAATTATTACCATTGAAACGTATAAAACTTTTATTGTTAAAATATATTTCAAATATTTATATCTTTAACATACTTCCTGCTTTAATTTAGGTAGTTTTTCATTCAAATCTCTTTGGAAAAATTTATGAATATAATTAAGATTTTTAATGTTTTCGGAATTATTTTCGTTTGTTTTTAATTCGTCAGATACTGCTTCAGAATTTATTTTAACTTTCTTAATACTACCATTTATAATAGCACTATCAATGTCAGGACAAGCACGTTTTAATGAAGGTGGAGATAAAGGACACACATCTTGATTCATTTTGTAATTTACAGCTACAAATTTATCTGAGTCATCACTGGATTCTAAATCACTATCATGATTAAGAAATTTCTTTCTTATTATTTCCTCTGCATTTTTAGCTGTTCGTCTTTTCTGTCTTCCACTTTCCCTAACTGTAACGTAATATTGTAATAAAAATCAAATTGTTTATAGAATAAAAAAATAATCTATAAGTAAACTCTATACATTTATCATTTATTTATAATTATAGTAATTAATAATAATAATACATACAAAATAGTATACCTTAGTATACCTTTTTGATATAGTACAATTTTTAAATATGATTCAAATTATAAATGATTTTTTCTTGTTGACATCATAATATTGTTTATAGTGAAAACATTAATATGTAATTTTTACTAAAGTTTATCATTTTTGTTAAATATATGTTTAATATAATTTTAAGTTTATAAATTAAGAGATGACTTTATTTTTAAACTGAAGGAGCTTGAACAAAAAAAATGAATGCTAAAGAGTTTTATAACTTTTCAGGTTTCCTTTTTAAAAATATAATAGCTATTCCATGCTCATGAAAAAAAAAAAAAAAAAAAAACAGAATCTAAATTAATATGAAAGAAGTATGTATATGCCGTATATTGAAAACATGTATAAAATTTACAATGTTTGGATATTACTTGAACTTAATATTCAACTTATTTTCCTGAAGTAAATATTTAAATAAAGCAAAAATTAATGATTATTTAAAAAAATAAATACTTCATACTTCTTACAACTGGTGCTATAATGCCTTCGTGTTTAGCTCAATATATGTATGCACATAAAATACATCCTACCTTGTTTTTCTTCTTCAGATGCAGTTTCTTGCATTGCAGCAATCATTTTTTTTGTTCTCCTTCTCCTTCTTTGATTAGTTACAGGAACTTCAACAGTTCTTTTAACACTATCACCACTATCATTTTTTGCATCATTAATAAAACCTAATAATTCATTTTGAGGTTTTACACTCGATGAATTATTTTCGTTCGATGTTAACTCAATATTTTCAGTTAGATTTTTTGTTTTATTTGTAGAGCTTACTACTGAGTTTTCTTTTTGTATGGGTATTGTATCTTTTTCTATAGGTACTGTATCTTTTTCAGTAACATCTTTGTTTTCCGCTTGAGAATTAATTTTTGGATGAGTTAACTGATCTTCAGGAACAATTATATTACAAGTTTTAGTAGAATTTGTACTATTATCACTACTTTTTAATTGGTTATTATCACATTTTTCACTGTTAACAACCAGTTTTTCTGGTACATCATTTTGTATAATTCTAATTTCATTATTATCTTTGTTGTTAGTTAAATCATTCAATGCAATAGTTGTTGCTTTAAGAACACCATTTTCACAATCTTCACTTGATTTCATACTTTCTGGTGAAATTTCTTTTTCTTCATTTTTAATAATTTCTTTCATCTCGTGATCTATCACTTTTTCATTTATCGTTAATTCATTATCGATTACTTTTTCCTTGATTAAAGAATTCAAAGCAACAGACTTACAATCATCTTCAGGTAATTCTGTCTTCTGATTCAGATCTGTTGATTCTTGATTTATATTCAGGGCTTCTTGTTTTTCTAAGTTATCAATTTCTTTATGCTGTTCAGTGTCATTCGTATCTATGTCACTTGTTTTAATTATTTCATTTTGTTCTTGATTACTTATAATATTCTTTTCAATATACTCTATAGTTTCATATTTATCAGATGTACAATTGTCATCTACATTCAATGCTTCCACTTGCTTGGAGTTGTCAGAAATACAAAAATCTCTAGACTCAAGATGTATTTTATCTATTTCCATATCATCATCATTTGTAGAATTTACAACCTTTTCACTAGAATTATCATTTAAAGCACTAACTTCAACAACTGTCGTATCTTTACATTCATCATCATTAGATACTATTATTTCTGAATTTTCTTCCAGATTATGTTCTAACTTTAATGAACTATTGATAGAATTAGTATTAATAGAACTTTCTTCATGGAAACTTTCGGTACCAATAACTTTTACTTCTTTATCCAATGTTTTATTCGATTGATTATTTATGTCACTGTTAATCGAAGACTCGCTACTTAATGTATTATCTTTATTCATTGTTTTGCTATCGTTAATTTTTATATTTTCAATATTCTTATTAGTTTTGGTTTTTGGAGATATGTTTGTATTAGATGGAGATGTACAATTTTGATCAAGGTCGGTTGAGTTATATTGTTTCTGCGTCATGTTAGATTTAAAACCTCTTTTTTGCTGTCTGTTACCATACACTGATCTGTTATATGAATTAAACATTCCGTTGCCTCTTCCTCGTTCAAAAGGAAGAAATGCGTTATGAAATCTCATATTATAGTCGTACGATTGAAGTCTATAATGTCCTCTAGGCATTAAATAATTATTGTGCCTGGTATAAGAATGATTAATACTACGAAAACAACGGCCGTTGGCCGATCTACTAAATCGCCATTGCGGTTCGTAATTTGGTCGCGGGCGAGGCATGTTAATTGTTTGTGGCCTTATCAATTCAAGTTCACTTTGTGTAACGTTTTTTTCACAATTAATTACTATTTTTTCATTCATGGAAACATTACCTGAACACTGTTCCTTTTCACTTATTTTGTTTGTATCTGCCTCATTCTCCATTATATTTTTTTTGGAAACAGAAGCTTCCATATCTTTATATTTTTCAGGTGTGATTTCTGTAATTCAAATAAAATAATGTCTTTAAATTTTTACAATCATATATTGTTCAATGGTATGTATGCAATGATTACCAGTGTCATTAATTTTTTGTTTATTTTCTTGATTATCTAAAACTGGAGTTAAAACATCTGCCTCAATCTCATCATCATCAGAAAGTCTTAAACGCATACTATCATCTGAAAGAGCATCTTCTTCATCACCATCATCACCTGTACCATATAATAGTTCCTCTTCCTTTTCTTTTGATAATTCATCAATGTGATGTGTATTAATGCAAGACAAAGAGTGCATGGAGTCAGAAGTATGTAGTGTATCACTTCTTAAAGCCTCCATCATACAAAACACAGGTCATTTAAGACAATGTCATAAACTACTCATTTAATATTTTTTTTACCTGTAAATCATTATTTTGCTTTAACTAATTTTATTTTAAAATATAAAATATTAATTTTATATTCATCGATGTACATTTATCTCAATTCTTTAATTAATTAAAACTAATAATTAAATTTATTCCAAATATATATTATAAAATTAATTTGAATCATTATAGAAAATGTAAAAAAAAATAAACAAATAAAACATCGTATAAATTTTTTCATAATTTAATGCAATATTACGATTCATTTTTATTAAATCTTTATTATCTTAATTTTACAAATAATGTCAATATTAAATACTGCAATAAATTAATAACAAATCCATATTCGTAAGCTATAATATCAAATTTTTACTTTTATTTTTCGCTATAATAAATTATTAAAATTATAATAAAATACAAAAATTATAAGCCCTCATTTCCTACAGATCAATGTTTTCCGCTTGGTATTACCACATACCATTAACCGTGTAACGCGTACATCAAGTTAATGGCTAACATTAACGACAACTTCATGCAGATGTACATCACGAAAAATTCAGGTTTCCGTAAAAAACGTTAAAGATTATAAAACGTGGGCCCCTCGATGCGCGCCAACATGTGTCGTTCCTGGCCCATAAGTACTCAACTAACGAAAATGGCGGATTGGAACTATATTGCTAATACTCATCATTATATTTCGAGTAACAGATACAACATATTGTTCTAAAAATACATATTATTATTTTGAAATTATCAAATATAATTCGTACCAATGAGACATTGTAAACGTGTTTTAAATATGAAATAAACAAACAATAAATTTGCTTTACTATATCACAAACATTGCAAAACTTAAAAAAAATTCAGTTAAGTCAAAAATATTGTTTCCTTACAAAATCAAACGAAAGTACACAACACGATTATTTACAATTAACAATTACGCTGGAATATCTTTAAACAATTATGATTTATACAACGAAAAATTTATATTCAGAAAAGCGGGCTTCTCGACAAGCTTCTCTATTGAACGAGTACTACTGAACATAGGCCCCGACATGTGTCCTAACGAATTTCAACGATTCCGCACGAAGTCGACCAATATGGCGTCACAGTTCGTTGCCGAGAAACTAATTCTTAATAATAGAAATAAAATTTTTCCAATAAAAGCATATACGTAGCATGTTAAATTTTACTTAATTTCTTGTTCTTCAATTTCAGTCTAAACGAGCCGATAGTATTTAAAAAGTTTATACTTATCACATACCCCCACTCCTTACTTGCTTATGCGCTACTTAACGATACTTAATGTTTTGCGCTAATCGTAAAACGTTCGTATAAATTTTGTAAAAATTTCACCAAACTTGATGCATTAATACGAATATTGAAATTTCTATCCTAACATTTTATTTTTCAGTACAATTAAAAAAAAAAAAAAAAAAAAAAATAATGAATATTAAAAAATTTGTATACAAATGTAGAATTTGTAACATTAATTTACAATTCATAAATATTTTTACACTAAAGTTTGATTGGTAACCCTACTCTCTTTCCTTCTCCACTCACGAGGTCAACATGCGTCACACTGGTAATACAGTGTTGAATTCATTGAGTGGGAGAAGTGTGGTACTTTCACAACTCGTAGCGATCAATTTTACAGATCTATATAGATCTAATATTTTTATTCTCATGATTTGCATTTCGTACACATTGTTATAAGAAATAATAAGATTCTGTTATCAATTTATCACAAATGTATTTGTTAGAGACATAACTGAATTATTGATCCCATTTAAAAATAACACTATTTTATGAAAAATAATGTTTGCAAAATAGTATAAATTTACTGTACAACTGTGTAACGTAACACTTAACTATACAGTAATAATGTAACTGTGGTTAATATCAAAGAAAATAGTTTTATAATGGAAAAAAAAAAACATACTACAACATATGATGTAAATAAATTTATGAAACATTATATTTTTCTTTTATTCGTTTATCTTAAATATGATTATTCAATTTTATAACGCAAATTACTTGTATATGAATATAAAAATATCATTTTATCGGTTTTCATTTTGTACGACAGAACAACAAAATGGCGTATCTATGCTCTATAAAATGGCAGCTATTCATATATAGTTTGACGTACACAATGGACTCGATCTTTATGTTTGGGACTTCTGGCCCAAATTCTTATGCGTAACACGATTAACACAAAGTTATAGTTTTATGATATTGATATTTACCAGTAGATAAACGAAATAGGACAAACTAACAACAGGAGTGTCTTTAGCTCAACGAAATTAATAAAATAATAAATGGATTATCACCTTTTTGAAATGTATATTATAAAATTCTTGAAATTAAATTTTTTTTATACTTTTGAGCAAATACATATCATAATTTGGATCATATAACAATTTAGAACAAAAATCAAAGTGACCCACTCCGGAACTATGAAATATGGGTGTGCGTGTAAGTGAACTTACGTTATGTTATGATGCAGATAGTCTTCGATCAGTGATGCACATGCTCTTTGTCTTACAAAAATACGTTGTATTTACGATAAATGCCAGAAACGAAGATACACTGTGATACTCGTTCATCGAGTATCTGCAACACCGCAACCTAAACAAGCGACGAGCAATGTTGCCACTTTTATTCGTGACCGTTAATGTACTCAATGTGTTTGGATGAAATTAAAGTTTAAGTTGAATATGACACGCTTTTTAATTGTTTAAAACATATATCAAATTAAAAGCCACCAAACGACAAATTTTATTTAAAAAAAAAATACATAAAACTATCAACCCACATCTAGATAGAAGGGTTTGCATCTCAGATTTTAGTAACGCATGCGCTGTGCTGCAAAATACTTTCAGAACTTATGATATTTATTGAAGTATGCAAAATACTTTTGCTTAGATACCAAAATACACCTTATTTATAAAAATATGCTCAGGTATGAATAATCGATAATAATCAAGTGTTCGCGACACGTTTTCGTAATATCTCAAGATTCTCTTTTCAAAAATTACTTACATCTTACTGTATCGTATTTTTTTTGTAGTAAACATATTATTGTACACCATTTTGTAAAAAATATTAACGGTATAAATATTGTTTATCATAGAAGTTTGTATTGAAATCAAACATTTATGACATTTTCGAAATAACTACGAACAATATATATATATATATATGTGTGTATATTTACTAATTATAATTGAAACCGAGGTTAACATAAAAAATGTTATAAAAATATATTTGCAAAATGTAATCTGCAGTGTTCGTAATACTTCGGATTGTTTCTATTTGTAAAAGAAAAAAAGTTAAGTACACAAGTTAGGTTCAGTATATCAATTTGAACTTACAAATAATCATCCACTAAGATAGTGAAAATGTCAATTAAAATGTAATAATTAATATATTTTTTTCTAACAATTAAGTTTCATGCCATACAATTACACATTTTTAACAATCTTTTTATTATTAATAATTTGTGCTTTAGAAATACATTAGCTATAAAGATTGCCCTTTTTAAAGTATTTTATTATGTATTTATGTTTATATTAAAAAAAAAAAAAAAAAAAAAAAAAAAAAAAAAAAATCAGATTCTGTTTTATACATAAATGTACTTATGAATGAACATCTATAAGTATAAATTGATTAAAAATGAATATATTACATTTTGAATATAATAGAATAAAGTAGTAAAATAAAGGAATAACTGTTACTTTCATAAAATAACATATGCTTAACCTGATTATAACATTTAGTGTTATTATAGATGTTATGTGTGTGGTCTACTAACAGTTGCACAAACATAGGATATATTTTTAATACTGTTTATATCAATATTTATAGACTAGTTGAATTTTGTAACATTTATAACACAATGATCTTTTCCTAAACAAGTATACTTCGCCAAAAATGATTATACAGGACGTTATTCCAGTATTTTGTTTTATTCTTAATCGTAACAATGTTAATAGTTTGATTATACTATAAAAAATTATAAAACGTTAGCTTTTAGCGACACGCAATAATGCGTAGCAAAATAATTTCGTTTTTCAATATATTCAGTAACGTTTCGTTTCATTCATGCTACAAAAAAACTTTATTATAAATTATTGTTGAGTTAACAGCTCCTCCCTGTCATTTAGTATACAAGTATAGTATATACTATTATATACTTATAATTACCGACTTTTCAATCTTGAGGATCAGCCTTGTAAGAAAAATTAAGAATACATCATATTTATTGTATATATTAAACGAACAAAAATTTTTATCACATTTTAACCAATAGTAAAACATTATTGATATAAAATTTAGTTTTTTAAAGCTTTATACGAACCATAATTCTAGTATTATTATTTGATGCAAAATATTAAAATTAGTGTTACAGTATGTGAAAAATATAATAAAAAATTCTATGGTTGTCTGGTTACATTTGATTACAATATGTTTTAAACCACTAATAGGTATGTATCATTTAATAATATAGAAATACAATTGGTGTTCATAGAAAGCCGGTATAAGGTCACAATAAAATATACCTGAATATACTCTACGAGGATGGTGGAAGAAAGTACGATTCTGAAGATGTGCGAAGAAGAGAATATTTGTTTGCTATTTCGGAAGAGTTGAACAATTAACTAAATTTCCATAAACAAGCAACGAACTGTAAAATTTTATATAAAGTATATCAGTTGCGTTGAAATCTAATACGTCCGCATGCGTATTAATTACTTCTTTTCGCAAACTCGATCGAAATACATTATCCGACAGGAGAGCACTCTTTGGGCTCCAGAGGAAAGAAAAGTTGTTGTAATGGCTGCCGTGTCATGAAATGAAGGTACCGAGCCAGTTTTGTGGTTCCACGATGGAGGAGAACTCCAGTTCTGCATCTCAAAATCATAATGGACAATTATCTGGTGGTGCAAATGTTCCACTGACAAACAATAAACATCAGGGAAATGACAATGGTACTAATGGCGATGCCAAGAATGAAAGACCACAATACTCTATGCCTGGTATTCTACATTTTATTGAGCATGAATGGATTCGCTTTGAACTTGAAAGATCTCAATGGGAGCTGGACAAAGCAGAATTTCAGGTATAATCCTAATCTGTTTGGAAAATTCTCAAATTTTATATATGTATCTTACTTTAACATACTCTTCTTATTGTCACTTCATCTGTCATGTGACAGGACATTGGAAAAACACGATTATCTTAAAAATATGTAAAACCCCAAAATACGATTCGTCTACATGTTTAATTTAAAAGTAATTTCAATTTAAGCCAGGATATATTTCGTACACATATTTAATTTAATTATTACAATATTGTATCTTAAATTTTAATATGACAAATGTCACCATACTATTACATTAGCAATTGTTATATTTCAATAAAATTAGTAGAAGATACGTGCATTATTTTCATAAGTTTCGTATACATTATATTTGAATTACAAAATCATAAAAGTTATTGTGGTTGTTCTTATTTTACATAATTATATATGTAATATTTTTCTGTAAACCTACGATTAAGGAAGAACTATACAATGATGTTTGTAATTAATGTAAAATATAAAAATAACTGTAGTATACGTACAAATATTTCCTAAAAAAACAATTTAGTTAAAGTATAATAAGTTTATTATTTTTCAATAGGCTAGGATAGCTTTTTTACAAGGTGAAAGAAAAGGTCAAGAACGATTAAAAAATGACTTAGTAAGAAGAATAAAAATGTTAGAATATGCACTTAAACAAGAACGGTAAGATTTTCTTTTTTTTTTTTTCTTATAATAGTCGTACAAAAGTTTTAACTTTATTCTCGGATATATATTCGCAATGTTTTCATAATTTTTATAGGGCAAGGTACCACAAATTAAAATATGGCACAGATTTGGTAATTCAAGGAGATACAAAACCTCCTATTTATGAAGAAGGTATTTGTACTTGTCCTAACTCTGATGTTGGAGGTGGCGGTGATGGAGAAGCTCCATTCACATCTGTCAGTAACATCAGTTGGAGACAAGGCCGCCAAATTTTGAGACAGTAAATAAAATACAATTTTTACACATAGTTTACATGTATTAATAGGTCCCAACATTTATGATTAACAGTTCACATTCTCATTTTAGATACTTACAAGAAATTGGTTACACTGATACAATAATAGATGTACGATCAAGCAGAGTAAGATCTTTACTTGGTTTAAGTAATAACACAGATTCAGAAGATATGAATACTCCTGCATTAAACGGCAATGAACCATCAAACAAACAAACATCAGAAAACAGTGTTCGTAGAGTTCCAGGAAAAAAGGTAGAGGTAAATAAGTTTACTGGAATCTAATTATTTTATCTATTATTTTAATGTCATACACTTTGTAATTAAACTAATTAGTTGATTGTTTAATATAAATGATTATGATATATGTGTAATAACATATTAATACTTAAGATAATATATTTTTTATGTTTTTCATTGATAGCAACCATCTTCTATAGCAGAAGCAATAATATTAGATACAGAAGCTGCTGTTATGGCAAACTTTGAATTTTTGGCTCATACGGACATGGATATGGAAGAAGAAGAAGGGGACGCGGAAGATGATACTTATGATACTAATATGGATCCGAAACCAAATAAAGTAATACATATATATATATATATGTATATATATACTCTATTATCTAGTAAACATTGATCCTTACTTTCTTTTTTCAAGTAAATAATAATATACTATTTTTATGTTAACTTTTAGCCATCTATGCTTCTAACCGAAGATGTTGATGCAGAAGCTGAAGAAGTATTAAATGAATTAAATCTTCTCACAGAAATTGAAGAATCACCACCAGGTTCTATTCATTTGGAAATGGATTCATCCGACTGGAGTTAGTATTCATTTTATTTATAGCTCTATTGAAAAATTAAAACTTTATAGATATTTTCGAAGCATTAAAATCAAAACTTAATAAATTTATAGATGCAATACATAGAGGTTTACATCCAGATCCAAAGCGTTTAAATAAGGAAGGTGATTCTACATTGGAACTGGGTGAATTAGAGCAATTGTGTGTAAACAATGAAGCAGAAACATCATATGATGTGAGTTACATTGGTTATGTTATTGCCATTGTTGACTTGCATAGATGTATGTAAAAGAGTCCTTACATTTATGAACTTTAAATTTATATTATGTATATAAAGGTTTAATTTTATATTTGATATAATAATTATTCAAGTAACATATATTTTTATACAGATGGTAGCTACTACAAAGGAAAGCTTAAGAAAAACATGGAATGCAAAATATACATTACGATCCCACTTCGATGCTGTTCGAGCTCTTGTCTTCCATCCCACTGATCCCGTTCTTATAACTGCAAGCGATGATCACACACTCAAATTATGGAACCTTCATAAAACTTTACCAGCAAAGAAGTAAGTTATCTACATTCCAAACTTACGAATTACTGATTCATTTTTCGATCGGTGTCAAAAAATTGTTTATTATTTTTATTTCAGGTCAGCTTCACTAGACGTAGAACCATTATATACATTCAGATCGCATACAGGTCCTGTATTATGTTTAGCCATGTGTAGTACCGGCAGTCAGTGCTACAGTGGTGGTTTAGATGGTATGATTCATTGTTGGACACTTCCATCAGCCAATATAGATCCATATGACTCTTATGAACCAAGTGTCCTTAGCCAAACATTAAAAGGACATACAAACGCAGTTTGGGGTTTAAGCATGTATCAACCTCGTTCACAGTTGTTGTCAATCAGTGCTGATGGAACTGTAAAATTATGGAGCCCACAAAGCAAATCGCCGCTACTTCACACGTATATCTCTGAACAAGGTATGATATTTTTTAAACATAAATTATTATATATATTTTACGAAGTCGTATTAAAAAATATTCTTTTTTCATTCCTTTATAGATGGCATACCAACATCGGTAGACTTCATTAGAGATGAGTCAAATAAATTAGTTGTAGCTTATGAAGGAGCTTGTGTAGTGTTTGATACAGAAACTGGTGAAAGTGTAGCTCGTCTCGAGGCCAATGAAACAAAAGGAGTAAACCGTGTCGTGGCACACCCTACATTACCACTTGTTGTTGCAGCACACGAAGATCGACATATACGATTTTATGATCACCGATCGGCTACCCTTGCTCATGCCATGGTTGCTCATTTGGATGCAGTTACTAGTCTTGCAGTAGATCCTCATGGTTTATATTTACTTTCAGGGAGTAAGCAGTAATAAAATATGTAATAAAATGAAAAGTGAATGTTGATATGTTAAAAATTATTAAATGATTAATTTTTTGCTTTCAGGTCATGATTGCAGTATAAGATTATGGAATATGGATAATAAGACTTGTGTTCAAGAGATAACAGCACATCGTAAGAAGTTTGACGAAAGTATTTTAGATGTAGCATTTCATCCTTCACGACCTTTTATAGCAAGTGCAGGTGCTGATGCTCTTGCCAAAGTGTATGTGTGAAATGTAAATTAAGATACACATTTCTACTATCAACATACATCAGACGGAACAGATTTTGTACTCATTCTTTCTAGATAGTTTTACCTATACGTGTTACACTTCCAATTTTGTTGTAACTTATATTGCTCTACTATTTGAAATACCACTTTAGAAAATCAAATCGGGCGTATAGATATCCATGTTACAAAACTGAAATTTGCACATAACTCTTATCCGCGACAATTTATTAAAACAATAATTTCAAATATAAATGCTGCTTATTGATGAAATTTTCACTAAGTAGCGACATTGATTGGGATAGCGGAAGGGGTCTGTCTTGTAGCATATTAGTTGATATAGTTCTGATAATTAGACGATAAAATACCCCTTACCCAGAATCCAGGAAGCACACTGCCGCAGTAGCATAATATTTATCCCTATGTTAACTATTTATTACCAATATTACAGTTACTGTTGCACAGCTACTGGAGATTAATACGTACTACGCGAGAATGAAGTTGTCCTACATCAATTAGTCTCCCATTATATGATTTTTATGCTACCTTATATATTCATCAAGGTTGGCATATAATAACAACAAAAAAAGCAACAACAACAATAATAACCGTAATAAGTTAATTATAACGTAAGAGACATAATATTAATAACAGTAAATTATAACTGTGTGTTTCTCTGTAATATATTGTATTTAAAATAGATGAACTGTGTAACGTACTATAATGAACATGTTTTTATTAAAATTTAATTCCATTTTTATTATTTTTTTTCCTTCAACAAATATAGATGTAAAAATTATGATTATTGAAAAAAATGTAGAAGAAAAAAATCGTAATAAAAATTATTCGATTTTTAAATATTTATTTCATAAGCAAACGCACAAATAAAATGTAATTTATATCCTTTGAAATAAGTTTAAGCTAAATATATTATGTAATAGGATTTAGTAATAAAGTGATCCATTATTCATATCATTCGATCAAATGTATATAATCTTCCAACAATTTTATTACGAACAAAAAATATATACGTAATCGTGTGCTCTACTAGTACATTTCCATTTGTGTAATTTTTGTTTAACTAACAGTAACTTGGTTTATGTGTCTGACGCCCTTTAACTGTCCAATCAAAACGTACCAAACATTATCATCCAGGTTAAAGAACATCTATAAATTGTTATCACGTTGATCAGCTGTGCGAACATTCGCAGTGTAACGAGTTATCCGTCGTGATCGAAGTTATAAATTTATGATATAATTGTTACAAAAAAAATATATATATATGTGTGTGTGTGTATATATATATATATATGTATATGTATATGTATATGTATATTGACGTAAAATGCATGACTTTCAATGATTTTAAATGTTCTTGTATTTTGGAAAACAATTTATTGGTCAAACTGAAGTTCACGCTCTATTAATATTTAACATATTTCGGTAAAGTATGTGATATTTTTTTTGTATAGAAAAAAAGTATTAAAATTTATGTATGTCAATAAATCATTTACGAGGTGCAGACAGAATCCTGTTAAACGTTCGCACAGGTTATGTGATTATGTTGCTTAAAGTGTGTCCAGATTTTTCGTCTACAAGTATTAAAGGGTGGAATGTTTGTTGCGCTTTATAAGCGCCAATATTATTTTAGAAATTAAGAATGGAACGAAATGGCGCGAGAGAAATGGAAGAACGAATGTGCATAAGAGATAGTGGAAAGACATTGAAAAAGTATGGTAGTACAGCTAAGCATATTACACGAAATGAAAATTTATTAAAACATATTGTATCAACAACTGATACTCTTCAAGGAATTGCTCTAAAATATGGAGTTACGGTATGAATCTTTTATTTTATATTATCATTGTGTAACTGATAAAAAGTGATTAAAAATATGCAGTATACTTCATGCTTTTTTATCTTTATAGACTGAACAAATAAGAAGAGTTAATAGATTATGGGCTTCGGATAGTTTATTTTTACGGGAACATTTACTTATTCCTGTTAATTCAGAAAGCTCATTGTCATTGGACAATACCGAAGAAACTGAGCATAATATAGTTCAAAGCGTAAATATTTTTTCAACGTAAATAATAAACCATTATTTAATATTATATAAATTGAAAATATATTTTCAGGTTTCTAGTCCATCTTCGATAGCGTCATCTATAGATGATGATAGTTCAGTTAATGATTTTTTAGCTAAAATGGATTCTTCTATTGCCAATGCTAAAAAAGAAGTTAAACGTACTCAGGGGANATACTTCATGCTTTTTTATCTTTATAGACTGAACAAATAAGAAGAGTTAATAGATTATGGGCTTCGGATAGTTTATTTTTACGGGAACATTTACTTATTCCTGTTAATTCAGAAAGCTCATTGTCATTGGACAATACCGAAGAAACTGAGCATAATATAGTTCAAAGCGTAAATATTTTTTCAACGTAAATAATAAACCATTATTTAATATTATATAAATTGAAAATATATTTTCAGGTTTCTAGTCCATCTTCGATAGCATCATCTATAGATGATGATAGTTCAGTTAATGATTTTTTAGCTAAAATGGATTCTTCTATTGCCAATGCTAAAAAAGAAGTTAAACGTACTCAGGGGAATAGTGAGTAAGTTATATACCAGTAATTAATGAATACGGAATATAAATAATTGGATATTCATAGTTTGTGTAAAAAAAAAAAATTTCACGCGTAGATTTATTAACGAATTGTTTCAGATTTTGCGCCGAGGATAATGATATTTATGTACAGCCACGTAGAACATCTAAATTACGTAACTCGCTTCCTATAACTTCGAACACACATGCGATATCATCTGCTTCAGAAACATTAAGACCGTCGTCTTCTAATGATATGCATAATTTTCCAACTGCTGTAGTTATGACTCAGGGTAGAAAAGTAAAAACATCGTTACAAAGACTTCAGCAGCAACAAGATGAAATATTCCAGTTGTAGCAACTAAATTTTATTGGACTGTAATATGTTTAGAATTGACAATGTCATTAAAGAGCTTGAGCAAAAGATATATTAAATACCAAATAATATACTGGAAATAATAGAAGGCTATTTCATATTTGAAATTGGTTGATCCGATATTAATGTAAGTTGCATTCATTTTTTTTTCATAAACATTTTATGATACTTTAATCACACACTTATTGGAGAGACTTGTAAAAGATAATGTTGACCATTTATATTCTTGTAGTCTGAGTACTATCAACAATGGATCAATTAACTCTCGTATTGTCCAAGCATATTTTTAAAATAGTTCAAAGAAATTTCTTAGTGAACCATATGTGCCTTTAATCCAAGTCTATTGTGTACTAATTCTGTCATCTTTATAAAACATTCGATGTTATACACGAAAGATTAAGTTTGCATGATTACTATTATTTAAATTTTTTTAATTTTATGGTAAATGATAATATGTATTATCAGAATTCATATATTTTTCTTGAACATAGAATTTAATTAAGTTTCCTTTGTGGCCTGAATTATATCAAATAAGTAATTCATGGAAATTATAATTTAGAATAATACTATAATTGAATGTTAAATACTCTATAGTGTAAGTCTACTTTTTAAATGATTCTCTTGTCTTCCTTAGAATGCTGTCAATATTATTTGTTTATGCAATTTATTTTGTTCCCAAAAATATGAAATGCCAAATTGGGCAAATAAATACAATTTGGATAACAAACTACTCGTTGATGTATAAGAATTGTTCGGTGATTATTTCAATTGTTTAAAATAATCTTCAACGAAAAGAAATATGAAATATTATTAAAATTAATGTTGGTGCTCAATTTTGAATTACAACTAAAATTTTAGTTACAATTTAAACACAAAATTTAATAGAATCAAGACTATTATTATCTAAGAACCGTTTGTATATAATGCACAAATGACTTTAATATAAATCATATTGAAATATTTACAAAATTTATTTTTTAGATTTAAAAAATTAGTTTCTGCTCTTAAAATTAATACTAAAATTTTTAAAATAGTTATTTATATTAATTACATAAAAATAATTATTCCATTTATAAAGTTAAGAAATATTAAATTTACATTGATTATATTAATACAAATTATTTGTAATTATTTTTGGAGTTATATAAATTTATTGTTGATGCAATCAATAAAGATTTTATGGAAGAAAAGACATTACCTCTTAATATTGTCTATAGTTAATATTTTATTCATTGTTATATTAGTAATATTATTTACTGATATTATACATTATTGTGTTTTACTATTGTTATGTTATTTGTATTATGCTAGATAATGCACTTATAAGAGCAGCTATAAATATATATAACAAAAGAATTGAAGAAATAAGTTTATTAAACAAGCGATAAATTTATTTTAAAGTGACGTAATACATATACAAAAATAATAAATTTTACAGTTTATATTAAACACATATTGTATGGTCTAACTTATTTTTTCACTTTGTTATGAATTCATAACAACCAATTCAAGTCATTTTTAATGCTATGCATTAGTGATTAATTGTAAATATTTTAAGTAGGAAACGTTTTATGTATTTGATATAATTTATCAATTGTATTGTAGTATAAAACGGTAATTGTTCTGTATATAAAATGTACACAGTTAGAATTTATATTAAGTACACGTGTATATATATGCGTGTGTATGAAAAATATTAAATTGTTATGTATAAATGTAAAATAAATATTATCTGTTGATAAAGTACTTTATAATTAACTATGCAATGGAGAATATTTAAAATAAATATTGTAAGCGAAACAAGTAAAAATTGCTAACAGTTTACATATTTAGAAAAGAAAAAGATTTATTCTACTCTGTATGCTTATACAATGTTAAAATAAAGATACTAAATTGCAGTCGTTACTAAATTATTTGTGTAGCTAACATACGTATAAATATGTACACACTAATAAAAGTGCTACACGTAACAGCAGTATAATGCTATACGTATAAATAGATACATAAAAATGTGATAAACTCTTAAATAAATAAGGATTAATAATTATTTCTATTTAATGCTGTGAAATGCAATGAAGATATTATTAAGTTTAAATTATTTTACGATATTTTAATCGATGCTTTAAACTGTTGGTTAGATTTATATAGAAATTACTATATTTTGTTTAGTTATAAAGTGTATAGAAGTTATGGTTTTATAATCATTATATTAAATAACAAAATAATTTTATTTAGAGTCAATTTAGGACATGTTAGATTTATTTAAGATCAAACAAAATGTCCACTTTGCTATTAGTTATTTTAACTGGGGGTATTATAAATTGATTGCAATTACATTTTAATTCATTTACAAAATTAAACGAACCTACACGTTTATAACAATTTGGGCAATGAAGTCTACCTTTTGTCCAAGATTCCTGTAAAAGATACATATTATCTTATGTAGGTTTTGGACAAGAGTTCTGAAATTTATGTAAATTATTTTCATTAATATAATATTTATTTGTCGTACAGTATTAAATATTTTTGGGGATATTTATAATTACAGATAATGATGTTAAATTATTAATGATATAATTCTAGAAGAAACTTTACTTGATTTATAGCATGTTCAATCCATTCAGGTAACTTCTCCACTGATAGATACGAACAAGATTCTGGATCATCTTCTCCGCATCCTATATCCATAGGATTTTTTTTAACTTCACTATGAGAAGTCAGTAATGGAATGCATTCATTATTGAAAAGACTTTTTCTACAATGTTTACACTTCACTTCCATTGCCTGCAAATAATAATTATAAATAATAAATCATACACGTTTATTCATTTCTTGGTTATTATTTGATTTATGAACTTAGTTTAATGTAGCAAGCAGCAATAATAAAAAATAAATTTTAGAGGTTATGAACATATAAAACGAAAACAAATCTTTAATGAATTAAACAAAATATATACGTATAGCAGAGCAAAAATTAATATACATTACAAATTAACGTAAAACAAAAAATTTTATAGTTACATAAAATTTAAAACACAATTCACGTTTCTTTAGCTTAATCACGTTTAACTATTATAAGAACTAGGAGTAAATTACATATTATATTTATCATTAAACAAAATATTTTCAATTAAGTATATGAAAAATTGTAATTTCATGTATACAATATTTATTAACAAAGATAAAATATATATATTTTTATACAATATTACAAAAATATATAATTCTGTATATCATTTTTTTTTAAGTTGAATACCTTTGTTTCATGTATTTAATACTATAATATTATCATTATTAATTATAAACATTAAATTGAACACCATGATAAAACGAACAATAAAATATATCTATAAAAACTATAATAATTTGAATATATACCTTTAATAACGCAAAACTGTTTAATCTTCACCTGCTGGAATAGCATCTTCTAATCTTTTAATAAATTTAACACGTAACTCGGTTACATTATCATTTTTAAGTTGGTCTTGTACAAACCAACACGCAATCTCCATCTGTACCATTTCACAAGCTCCCCTTAATACACCAATTAATATATTACAATACTTTAAATTTAAGCAATGATCTGGTAATTCAACAAATTCTGTCAATGGATTTGCTTCGAAACACAATGAAAATTCATCACCAGCGGTACTCCAACTTGTAATTGTTGGTGTTATTCCCAAAAATATTTTAAATCCAGTTTGTATTTTTTCAGCTGTATCTCGAAAATCGTAACATCGACCAGATCCGGTACGCGCTAAAAAATCTTCTATTAAACGAATTCCCATATTGTAGCCCATTCTTTCCAATTGTTTATTTACATCTTCTACATTTTCATAATCCTTTAGTAACTGGGCTACCAATGCTCCATATGTTAATGTAAATAATTCGGAATTCTGAAATTTGTAATTACATATCAATTTTAGCACATATGACAAATTTTCACGATAACATGAATTTTTAGCGCAAGTATGTACTATCCCTAACCTCACTTGTAATTGTAAACATATTTTATAACGATAGTCTGATAATACGATAAAATTTAATCACGAATGATCTAAATGTTTTTAAAGATTAATAATAGAATATAATAATGTACGTACAACTTTTTTCGAGTCGAGTTTCGTGCCCGTTCGTGACATGTTTACATATACAGTTCTTCAATCAGTTATGATCAATAGCGTCTTTATGATAGTCATTTAATCGATCATTTTAAAAAATTATTTTTATTTATAATTATGACAAGTAATTATAGGAATATGTATATACATATATATACATATATATATTAATTATTTTAATATGCAACGAAATGTCAATGTATTATACAGCACAATAAAATTTTTTACATCATATATAAAATATATTATAGGAAATTAATATTCAAAAGAAATGATATATATATATTTTTTTAAATATTGTTTATTATAAAATGTATCAATCTTGTTACGTTTCTCATACATATTTGTAAATGAGTGAATTTTTTACTGTAATTATATACAATAAAGTACAATGGATTTGTTTAATGTTTTGTTCATAATACAGGTGGTATATAAATTTTATGTTTACATATACTATATGTTAAAACTGAAAACTTAATATAGGACGGAGTCCTTAAACTGATCTTTGGGCAGTTACATAAAACATGTTAGTTTTTAATTAAAATTGTTAGTCAGAAATCTCCCATAGCTGCTATAATATTATATAATGCTGTTCTTGCATCACTTTTTTCAAATACATTTAAAACTTCCATTGCCCTTTGTGAATGTCTTTTCAATAACTGTTTTGTTGATTCAACTCCAGGTCCCATCATAACAATTTTATGAACCTGCATAGTAAATTTTTTAAATTATTAACTTTATAAATAAAAAATAAATTATACGAATACTTATATTTAATATACTTACTTTAGCATAGTCTACATTGTTCACAGATTCCAAACCTTTATCAATTTCTGTCAAAATTGATGGGTCATGTTCAATGTGGAACATAATTGGTGCAGAACACAGATTGAACGCTACATTTTGATTTTTTGTAATAAATGGACCTAAATCCAAGTAAGCTTGCCACGCTAATGCTAAGTGTTTTCCAAAATTGTAGCCTTGTTCTTGTATTTCATTACTGTGTCCTGCTAATGTTAACGTGCCCTTGCAAGATTTTCCTAGTAAGGCACCTGCGCTCAAGACATTTCTAAGAGTCCATTCTTTTACAGCATAGTCCTTACGATCTTCAGGTGGTACAGAAGGTAAAGGATTATTTTGATTATCTCTACGGCCTATAAACTCTGCCTCTGCTAAATCCCTTACCGCGCTTGACATTAATTCCACAATCTAAACACAATTATGATTAATATAGTAAGATACGATAAAAAAAAACATACATGCTGATTACGAAGATTTGCTAACTCAGCACAAGAATTTGCTAATAAATAATCTCCACTTAATAATGCAATTTTGTTACCAAAACTTATATCATTTAATTCTGATGTTTCCAAACAAACATCAGGTTCTATATTCACTAATCCTTTGTGTACAAGATGACTAGTACGTATCATTTCAGTTACCTCTGCTAAAGCTCGTTGACTAAATAACAATTCATTTAAACATATTCCTATTCCAAGTTATACCGTTATAAATTATAATATAATACCTGTGAAGTACACCAGCAGCTTTATCTTCTTCCATGGCATCTACATTGAAATGACCAGCAGCTTTTGAAATTAATAGTACAATAAGACCCCATGCTTGCATATTACGTCCATCATAAATGGCATTCCTATAATAAAATAGAAATAAAAATTAAATACATCGTGGGTTAATGAAAAATGTGTCGATAAAAAAATGTATTTACTTGGCTATTTTTAACAAAGGATGGTTCGATCCTATTAATTTTCTTAAATGTAGAGCTACATTTGCTATCTCATCGCTTAAAAGCCAACGTAAGCTTAAAAACGATGTTGGATATCCAACAATTTTCTCTGCCTCTGAAACAGCTCTGTTCCAATCTGGTTTCTGATTTCCTGCAAGCTTTGCTTCAACCTTATTGAATTGATGTACACAGAATCTGTCTTGCATAGTAGTATGCACATTCCTTTGTCTTTCACAATACACATTATAATCGCTACATAAAATTGCTCTGGTTAAATTTCCGTTCCTCAATAATGTAAATATAACTTTGTTCGTAGACATTTTTGTACTGCATACACCCATGGAATTCGTTTTCTCTCGACATTAACATTAGTCACACATTCAACAGGTATAACGCACATGATTAACGTTTCAAGCTTTCACTTTTGACCTTATTTATGAAAGACACCATGTGATTTAACTTGTAGTAAAAAAAAACACTCATTTTTTATCATTCAAAAGTCACTATAAAGAGATATATATATATATACTTTGTATTTCCATACATACCTTTATACGTGTCACGTTTTATTTAATTCATTAATATAATTGGCACCAGACGTGTGATTTTTATTAAAATCCTTTTAGGTACTACGTAGTACGTATACACATGTTGAATATATCTTGTAAATGACACTTGTAATGTTTGTTGGTATGAGTTATTAGACCTGTATTCATACTATGATCTAATAACCTAGTTTTGTGAAATTCATTTTTGTATCTTCATTTGTGTATAAATATTTCTAACATAATGTTAAGTATTATTTTATGTCGCCATGTATTACGGATTGGACGTAAAGAAAAGAAACTTTGGACCAAACCATTTACAACGTGTTCAATTAAATCACGAAGGCAAATAATTTATTGTGAAGGAGTTTTTTCTCATACTTCTACACATTCTCAAATACATCCTGCTTACGGAATTAGAGTAATATTTCTAATTTACATATTGTTTTTATAAATTATCATAATTATTAATCAGAGATTTTTAATAGTGCTTCTTTTTTTAAGTATTAGTTGTTCACTAATTCTTGCCACTCCTGTCATCATTTTAGGAGGTGTTCAAAATTTGTGAAAAATAATTTGTAACAAAGAATTAAGCATAACATTCGCATACAATATATGTTCACTAATTAATAATAAATATATAGTTCATAAGAAGTTACTTCGATAATAATAGTTGAACAGGTATTTATTTCAAAGTATCTCTTTATTGGTTCTGCAGATATAACATTTACATAATGGGTAGAACTTCAAGAAAACGTCGTCAAAAGAAGAAGCTAATTATTAAAGAAATAGCAGAAAACGAAGAAGACAGTCTGATGCATCTGAAATCTTGGTTATTAACAAAAAACTGTTCATCAGTTTATAACTTAGTTCCATTTAACTTTCTTATTACTGGTAGAGGATTGAAAACATTAAAAGATATTAAAGCTAATGATACATTGATCAAATTGCCTTATGAAATATTAATAACAACATCTACATTATCTCGAAGCAATATTAATATTATATTTTCAAAAACTGAACATTATAGTGCTCATTGTTTATTAGCGGTATTTGTTTTATATGAATCACATTTAGGAAATATTTCAAAATGGTATCATTACATTAATAGTCTTCCACAGACTTTAACAAATCCAGATTTTTGTACAAAAAAAGAAAAAAAGCTATTTCCAGCATTTATTGCAGATTATACGTCTGAATTTGACAAAGTACAAATTGATTTTCAGTCATTGATTAGATCTATGAATAATTTAAATTTACGTGGGAACAGCCACTGTCCTCATTGTAACTTACATTTAAAGAACATAATTACATTTGAAAGATACAAATGGGCATATTACATTGTTAATACAAGAGCTATATACATAGATGCAGATCAAATAGAAACAAGTCCAGACATTATTATTAACATAAAACATCAGAATAATTTAGCTTTAGCTCCATTTTTAGACTTATTTAATCATAATATTCATAGTGCTACACACGCATCTGTGGTTGCAAATAAAAATGGAAGTAAATTTTATCAAATTACTACATTAAATTCATTTAATTCAGGATCACAAGTTTTTATCAACTATGGTGCACATAATAGTCTTAAATTGTATGTCCACTATGGTTTTTTAATACCAAATAATCCATTAGACGAAATTTATTTTGATATTACTGATATAAAAACTTGCTTTAATGTTCCAAAATTGAAGTTAGATTTTATTATTTCCAATAACTTACAAAAGAATATGGCATTTACGAGGGAGGGCTTAAATTATAATGCACGATCTACATTATTTATAATAAATACAAATTTACAAAAGGATCGTTGGAGTGCAAAAATATATGGAAATTCTCTTACATCAGAGGATATAGCAAACGCATACAGTATAGCAAAACAAATTTTAAGTTTAAAAAAAAATGAACTATTAAATCATTTAACAAACATGAAAAGTCTTAAGCATTACACACAAAATTTTTCAATTGCAATAAATCTTGTAGAAGAATATGTTACAATATTAACTGAATCGTATGATAATTTATGTAAATTTCACTAAGTATAATGATTTATTCTTTAATATCTAATATAATATCAAAAAGTAACAACTTGTAACATGTGTATAAAAAAATGTAATATATGAATACTTTATAATTTTATAGTACTTTAATAAAAATATTAATATTATTTACTAAATTTTATTTAATTTTCCACTACTTGAAATAGTATTTTCACTTATTTACAATTTTAGAAAAAGTACTTGATCTATCTAGCACACGATTAATGAATTATATTTTTATTATCATTTTACTTCAAGTTATATAAATGTTGACTAAAATTTTGTTAATTATTTTTATAGTATTGCAGTGGAAATGTAATCGATCGTGCACAAAAGAAAAAGAATATACCACAGTCAAAGTCTATAGTGCCTCCAATTAAACTCCCATTCATAATTTCGGGATCTATTGGAGCAAAATCAGGTCAACAAAAAAGGGATTGTTTTCATCCTGGTGTTTCTAGCTTAAATCGTGAAGGTATTGATTTTCAAGAAAAAGAGTCAGTTACATCTGCAAATATGATTAAAGCTATGCTTAGATATATTTGGCCAAAAGTAAGTCGTCTTAAATACTTAATTAATATTACAATAATACATATGTGTTTATTTATAGGACGATCCAGAGATCCGACAAAGAGTTAAATTAGCTGTTGGCTTACTCATTGGTGCAAAAGTTTTAAATGTTGGTGTACCTTTTATTTTTAAATATGCAATAGATACCCTTAATGCTCAACATATAGCAACTACTGGCAATGCGATTCTAAGTGTAGGAACTGCACCAGAAACTGTTGCAACTGTAGCAACATCATTACTTATAGGATGTATGTATATTATGTAGATTATTATTATAGAAATAATATTTCCATGTACGAATTATTAATTGTAGATACTTTATATTAATGTTATCGTATTAAAACAGATGGAATAGCACGTGCCGGTGCAGCTGGATTTAGCGAATTAAGAAATGCAGTATTTGCAAAAGTTGCGCAACATTCTATTCGAAAAATAGCCAAAAATGTATTTTTACATTTACATAATCTAGATATGGCTTTTCATCTAAGTAGACAAACTGGAGCATTATCCAAAGTATGATTATTTTAAATTAATATACGTTTTTACATTTTTATCATTTGGAACTATCATTTATTTATTTCAAATTTTTGTAGACAATAGACAGAGGAAGCCGTGGTATAAATTTTGTATTAAATGCTATGGTATTTAATATTATACCTACTGTATTTGAGTTATCATTAGTTAGTGCAGTACTGTATTTAAAATGCGGTGCAGAATACGCAGGTATTGCGCTTGGTTGTGTCGGAGTTTATGCTTTATTTACATTAGCTGTTACCCAGTGGCGAACGAAATTTCGAATTTTAATGAATCAAGCAGAAAATGAAGCGAGCAATAAAGCTATAGATTCACTTATCAATTATGAAACAGTCAAGGTATATCATCTGTTCTTACATCTATGCAATTCTAACATCTTTATCGTATAAATAATTCACTATTATATTTTTTATGTTAGTATTTTAATAATGAAAAATTTGAAGCTAAAAGATATGACGAATCGTTAAAAAAGTATGAAGCTGCATCTTTAAAGACGAGTACAAGCTTAGCAATGCTAAACTTTGGACAAAACGCTATATTTAGCGGTGCCCTGAGTTTAATAATGGTACTAGCATCTAATAATATTATAGAGGGTAATTTTTTCTATTTTCAAAATGCACATCATGTAAAATATAAAAATTTATATTTTTAAATAAAATTAATATAGGTACCATGACGGTAGGAGATTTAGTAATGGTCAATGCACTTTTATTTCAATTGTCAGTTCCTTTAGGATTCTTGGGCTCAGTCTATCGTGAAGTTAGACAAGCATTAATTGATATGCAAACTATGTTTACTTTGATGACAATGGACACAGCTATTAAGGTATTTATATTTAATTTCATAATGGTTAAAAATTTATTGACCTGTAAACGACTAACGCATCTCGTAATATCAGTCTAAAGAAAATGCAGCGCAATTTCATATAACTTCGGCGAATTCAGATATTGAATTTAAAAATATTAGCTTTCAATACGTTGAAGGCAAATCTATTTTTAAAGATATTAGTTTTACTATTCCATGTGGTAAAAAGATTGCTATTGTTGGAGGTTCTGGCTGTGGGTAAGTTTTGAATGTAGTATGTGTAATTTATATGAAAGTAACATATTAGTTAATGGTATATTTTTTTAGCAAAACAACATTAGTAAGATTATTATATCGATTTTTTGAACCACAATCTGGAGGTGTTTATATAAGTGGACACAACATTCAGGATATAGATTTAGATTCTTTAAGAAAGTCAATAGCAATTGTTCCTCAGGTAATTAGATTAAAAAAAGACTCGATAATAAACACTTCTGATATTAAAATCGTCAAACAATTTTAGGATACCGTTCTCTTCCATGAAAGTATATTTTATAATCTCCATTACGGAAATTTATGTAAGTCTGAGGAGGATGTTTTTGAAGCTGCCAAAATGGCAAATTTACACGATTCTATTCTTAAATGGCCAAAAGGATATGACACTCCTGTAGGAGAACGTGGTTTAAAATTAAGTGGGGGTGAAAAGCAACGAGTAGCAATTGCTAGAGCGATTTTAAAGAATAGTCCAATATTAATATTTGATGAAGCCACGTCATCTCTAGATTCTATTACAGAATATGTAAGTTTCCTTTATATATTAAATGCTATCGCTACAAACATTTAATTGTGATATAATATTTACAGAATATTCTTGAAGCATTACGCAGAGCAACTGCTGGCCGGACATCTATTGTAATAGCCCATCGTTTATCTACTGTTATCGATTCAGATGAAATTTTAGTATTAGACAATGGTAGTTTGATTGAGAGAGGGACTCACGAGTCTTTACTAGCTATGCCCAATTCATTTTATAACAAATTGTGGGAAACACAATACATAGGAATGGTCAAATTTACTCAAGAAAAAGATAATAACTGTAGAACTCCAGGAGTTTGAAACAAAAATTGCATAATGTACAGGTAATAATGTTTGTACAATGATAAATTTGAAACAATCGATTCACATTTTAAATGTATTAAAAATCCACTCGTCTAAAAGATAGATTCTTATTTAGACAATGTTTTATGTTTGTTATAGTATAAAAAAATGACCTGAAAATTATTTAAATTACTCCAGATTAGAACAACTATTATTTATCGGTTTTATTGTATATTACAAACACAACTAGCAACATATTAAGCAAGTTATTATAAATAATTATGTTCAGAACTACTTGTATAAATGAAACTTTGTAATATAGTAATACATGTGCGGTGCGCATGCTTATTTATATGTAAATAAATTATATAACATTAAATGTCTACCAAAAAATTAAATGTCTTTGACTATAAATATCTAAGAAATTGTGATCAAAAAGAAATAAAATTAAAAAATAACTAAAACTTAGTATTCTTTTTTTATTATATGAATATGAAATATTTTATTTTTTATATGTATAAATACATTTTCATTTGTCAACTTCAAAAATATGTTTTTAAGTACTTTCATTCGAATAGATTTCTTTAAATATCTACAGTTTCAAACCACATTGATTAGAAGAATGTTGTACATTCGTTGCCTTGGTAACCGATTAAAAACAACTATGGATGCTGATTAGTCTTCGATAAGCTTGGACAATGACACGATAATTTGTTCTTATAAAAACTATGCTAGTTGTGATGTAGAATTTGCAAATATAAAATGCAAACTGAAGTACCTACGTTACCTGTAGTACATTTTAATGTCCATAAGAGTCTTAATAGGTAATCATAGCAGTACTAAACACTTTGTAAATATTTTGATGTATGTTTAATTCGAATTTAAAATAAATACTTTATATTATTATGAGAATATTTTAAGAGTAATAAAAATAGAGTTAATAAAATTTGTTCTTAAAAGTTACACATTTTTAAAGAAACATATGATTAGTTATTTAATACGTGTATAAGTTATATAATTTAATTCCTATTATTTTATTTTATTTTTTAGCGTTATTTTTACTGTCATTATACTTCACAATTATGTTTTGAAATATTCCCAATATAAATAGAAAGTATTTATTATGAATTTTTAAAAATCATACATGTCATTTATAGGAAACAAAATTCTAACTTAGGAAGACCATCAGTGGAAACAAAAGCTAATTCACCTCATAAAAATATAGCATATCTTTCATCTAAGAAAAAGAACTTACATCCTTTACTTGGTTTGTACTAAAATTTCATTATGAATAAATGTGGTATTTTATTCTGACATTCTTTCCTGATAGAATTTACCTCTTTTGTACTAGACACATTTTTTTTAACTATTCAAATTATAAATACTTGTCATAATCTTTCATTTAATTCAACACAATAATTATTAATATTAAAAAATATGTATATTAAAATAAAATAATCTTTTAATGTTAAAATTTAATACACAGGACAGCCATACCAAAGCAATGTGCGACACAATCCTTCTTCAGAACAATCAAAACTTAATAAAAATAGCATTGAACAGAGAGTTCTGTCTGCAAAAATGTTGCGTATTAAAGAATTACAAAATCAGTTAGCTGATGCACATTATCGACTAAATGTAATAATTTTATGTACTGTACTGTATAAATGTACATTTCCCTAAAATACATGTATACATTACGAGTATATGTTAATTATAGGCACAATGAATATAATTATATGTTTTTACAGGAATTAGCAAGTGAAAATAAACTATTAAAAGCATTACAGAAAAGACAAGATTCTGCATTAAAACGTTATGAAGGAACCAATGCTGAACTTCCACGGATTATTAATTCACATCATGAGGAATTAAGAGTACTTCAGATTAAATATAAAAAGTTAAAAGCTTTACAAAAAGAAACATGTGATTTATTGAAGGAAAAAGAAAATGAACTTCAACAGTTACAGGTGAATATTGATATATGTAATTTCTTAAATAAGAAAGAATAAAAATATCAACATTTACATATTATTTTTTAGTCACAAAATAAACATTTATTGCAACTCAGTAAAGATCGTAATTTGGGAGAGAGAGAGAAGTTACAATTACAAGTTTCTGATTTAAATCATAGAATACAACAACAACAGGACACTATACAGGTAATTTAAAATTTAATATTTACGTATAATTTTTTACATAATGTTTACACATTTTATTATTTTATTAGACACTACATAGAAAATTGACTCTTGAAACTAAAAGTTTAAAACAGCAATTACACTTAGAAATTTCTAAACGAAAAGATACACAAAAACATTTAGATGAAACAACAGAAAAATTAAGAACTCTAGAAAATTTATTAGATAATAGAGAACGAAGATTATATTATAATGGTCAATTATTGTTTCCTGATAAAAATCGACGATTTGGAACACAATCTCTCACAAATTTAAGAGATATTAGGTATGTGAAGAACCAAATATTAAATCAATCAGTTTTTCACTTGTGATTTCTTCTAGCTCATCAAATCCATTAAAATTATCAGATAAAACCAAAAAATGGCAATCAGATGTTCAAGAAAATAGTTTGGTAAAAATCAATTTTGTCGCATATTTTTTTTAGTATTTATATTTTCTAAAGATAATTTTTATTAAACTCATTTTCATAACTTTTAGCCTATGCTTCATGCATCTAACTTAAATGATAAAAACATCAAAGCAGATGAAAGGATAAATTTAAGTCAAACTTCAGACTATGTGAAAACGGAAACAATGACAAATTTAGAACAAGTACGAAAATACCGTCTTCAAAAATCACCATTCAAAAAGATATTGAATGATACAGAAGAAAAATCTAAAGAATTAGATTTCAAAACAACCGAAACATCTGAAATTTCTGTGGATTTGGAAAATTCGCCACAATTAGAAAAACAAGATGAAAATTCTCAAAAGTATGAAATAAGCGCAGATAAATTTAAGAAAATGTATAAAGATCGAAAATACCAAAATTTCAATAAATTATTAGAGAAAGAATTTACTTATTCATCCGGAGGTAGTGAAAGTGAAAATGAAAATGAAAATTTCAGTAATAGTTATACAAATGCAACTAACAATTCTAAGCAATTGCAAACAAGGTTTGTAAAACTTGAATCATTCGTTTTAAAAAATTTTAATTATTGTATTTAATTTCAATATATGTCGTTATATTTTAGATTAATTAACAGTCCAGATGAAACCTCAGATTCAAAGGAATTACTATTTTCTGATTGTAAATATAAAGATAAATTGAAAGTTTTAGTGAGAGAAAGAACAAATTCTTATGAAAGTGATTCAGAAATAGAATCTGAAATAAGAAAACAATCAACTAAACACTATTTGAGAATGAACCATCAAAATGATGCATTTAAATTAATTTCGTCTGTATATGATAATGAAGCTCGTTATGATTCTGATACAGAACTAGAAAAATTAACACCTTCAAAAAATATCTTAAAAGGATCGCAAAAACTTTATCAAAATTTAATCAATGAAATGCATGTACAAAATAAAAATCTCGAAAATGAAAACGTGTATGATGAGTATGATTTAAAAAATATTCAAACAGATTATACAAACTCGGAAGATTTAAACAACTATATATTTCAAGAAGCTATATCTGAAACTCAAGAATATAGTGATAGAAGTATGATAAAAGATGAACCTGAAGTTGAACCAGTAGATATTACATCAGAAATGCTACACACAGATAAAATTCCCTTTAATGATTCGCAACAAAAATCTACAAAAGATTTAGATGAGATAACAAACACAGTAGATAGAATGGACATAGGAGCAATAAATAAAAATGTACTTCTTGAAAACCATAATTTAGAAACAAAAAATAAATTAAATAAGCAAGAATTAAACAAAGAATTAGAAAGTGTTGATATGGTATTACGTAACGTACAATCTTTTGACAATGATTCAGTTCATAATATATTGACTGATATTCATATTACAAATGAAATTGGTGCCAGGACAAAGATACCTACTTATAACAAAGAGAAATTATTGGCATCAATGAAAGCTATCGATGATAATGAGAACATTGAATTTTTAAACCAAGATTTTGAAAGACATAGCGTAACAAATAGAAAACAAATGACAGAAAATGTATTACATGATTTACCTACCCACATGAAGAAAAAGCAAGATATTATTAAAGATATATTCGACACAGATGTAATTAAAAATGAATCCACAGATAGTTATAATAAATTACACTAAAATGTAAATGAACAAAAAAAAAAAGAAAGCATTAAAGTGTTTACATAGTTACGATAAAAACATAAATTGTTTATTTAAACAATTTAGTACATATTATACCTTTCTTATAGTACAAATATTAGTATCACATATGTGTACATCTCTATTTTATAAGAAGTTAAAAACTTCTTACTTAATGTAATAAAATGTTTAAGAATATATTATTAAAAACTTTTTACACCTTTCATTTTAATTTTAATCTAACCTTTAATAAACTTATATTAATAATTTCAAGTATTGATAAATTATTAATTTTGTTTATTTTTTAATTAGTATTAACAAATTTAACACATTATATACATGTTACGCTTATTTTGTATATCTGTTAATAATAAAAACAATAACACCAAACAGACTAGTTATTATAAAATATATTAATTAATAACAAATTGTTAAACTGAAAAAAATTATACCCAATAAAAAATATCATTTATTAAAAATGACATCTAAATAGCAACTTTTGCATCTCTTTAAATTAAGAAAGAAAAAAAAAAAAAAAAAAAAATCGTCGATGGTAATATGCATTATAAATATAATTTCTATTAATAAACAGAAAGACAATGATTTCACGTTTATATTACAATTCGTTTTGCATTACATTTAATCTTACTTATATACATTTATTTAATTATAAGATATTATAACACAATAGAAATTTTATATTTCATAGTTATACAATTTGTTCGATAAAAAAATGTAGTCAATTCAATCTTTGGGAATATAACATTCGAAATTATGTATAAATAAATGTGATTCTTACATTACAATTTATATGCATATACACATCTTCGTTTCACAGATTGGCAATACTGTTCTCAGGATTGACAAGAAAGCAGGCAAACAAAGAAGCAACAAAAAGGAACCTGTTGTGCACAGAAGGCAGTGGAATGAAGACACGCCGCGAATACGAATGCCATAATGAACACCAAAACAAACCATGAATATGCTTCTAATTCATATAACGGAGGTACTTGTTTATTCGTTTTAAGCAATGGGAATTCTCATCTTTTTAACATAGTAATATTAATGTAAACTATGCGTACTTTTTTAAGAACATAGTAGAGACGAATTGAAAAACCGTCTGCTGGGCGTCCTTATGGCGTCTGCTAGAATGACGCTTGGAAAACAAATTTGATTTTCACGTATAAGAAAAATAAAAATTATTATTTTTCTGATAATATTTAAGTATATTGCGTATCCACGGTATAAATAATTTTGTACTATTTTTATAAAATGAAATGTTCCTATAATACTATATTATGATGTCAGTAAGGGTCAACATATTTAATGTTGCACAAACATTAGTACTTGATGCAACAAAGTAAAATAAAGCTGCATTATCTATACTTGTTAATAAAGAGTTAGAAACTGGTTCTGCGGCTTGATAAAATTTTTTATATTTTAGAATTCAAAAAACAACATTTTAATTAATGGAAAATATAGTTTTAATAATTCAATTATCTGTTAGTAATTTTTTTATTTCATAAACTGTTTTATATATGAAATATATCATTTTTTATAGTTTAAAAAATATCAAAATAAAATCATTTATAAGCAATAAGTAGGTAGTAAATTAATGTTCCTTTGTATTTTGCAATAACATTTATTTCAGGTGTTATGGGAAGTGATAGCCCAGCTGCTTTATTAGATATGCTTGCAGAGGTTGCATCTCAAACATTGCATTCAGAAAAAAAACGTAGTAAATTATTACTACCGTCACAGTACAAGTCAAAAATAGATTATGTAAAAAGAAAGACTCATGAATCATTCTTTAATGTGCCACAACTTCTATCTATGCCCGCATCACAATTAGTTAAACAGTTTTCTATTTTTACAAGCGATGAATTGAAAAGGCAATACTCATATACGTGTGCTCTTGTTATTGGATGTGGACAAAAATATACTAGTTTTGCAAGCGAAGGAAGAGCAAGAATGTCTATTAAGGCACATTTAGCAGAACATTTGGAATATTTAAAAGCTAATAAAGAAGCCTGTAAGTAAACATTACTACAGTTATACGTACGCGTTAATACTAAAAAAATTATTACATGTTAATCATGATACGAATGTTGAACTTTACAGATAAAACTTTTACTGCAAAGTCGGTGAGTTATAAAAATTACAAAACAAGTCCCCAAAATAAGAAAAGTAGATTACAACAATTAAGGAAACCGCAAGAAACATTAAATAAAGAGAATAAGAATGTTATTACAGAAAAACCAACAAATTATTTAAGAAATATCCTATTAAACGATTCCACTTTTAAAGAATTGGATAAAAATAAAAATGTTGAAAAAATAGAAAACCCTAAAAAATTACATAATTCCGAACAGAAGGATACAGATAGAATAGATTTTAAAGTTCTTGGAGATCATAGTTATTTTGAGCGGTTAAAAGATGAAGTTCCTAATAAGATAGAAACATCATCTCTTGACACTAGTCCTGAAAATACAACAGATGAAAATGTAAGTATAAATGTAAAATACAAGTAGAAAATTTATAAGTTTTAAATACAATTTTTTTTTTCTTTTATGTAGATTGTACTTATGGTTGTTGGCACTGATAGTGTTCATATGAAAGAATATCCTCATATTAATAAAAAATTGTCGGAAAAGATTGGTTCAGAATCTGAAGCCATTTATTTGCAAGGTAAATGTATAAAATATTTGCGATGATTTGATGTATTTCGTTAACACACATATATATTTTTTTCTAGATATGTCATGGTCAACTGAAAGTGACGATAAAACCGCAGAAATTACAATTACTAAACCTAAAGGGAAAGCAAAATTTATAGGCACCAGTAAAGAGGAAAGAGAAATGGCATTAGCTTTTATGGATCGTATAAAAAAAAAAGGAAATCCAACAGGAAGCAATCTGGAATGTCGAATTTGTAATCCGCCACGAAGTTTTACAGCACCTACAACATTGGTGTCTCACTATCGGAGTCATGCTGGAATAAAACCATACGAATGTCGTATATGCAGAGCAGTTTTTACTAGAAGACATAGCTTAAAATATCACATGTTAATTCATCAAAATCAAACGCGATTTACATGCGCTGATTGTGGAAAAAAGTTTAGGCATCCATCACACTTTAGAGAACATCGACGTAGACATACTGGAGAAGCACCATTTGGGTGTGACGATTGTGGACAACGGTAAGCACAATATAAATCATGGTATATTGTAAATATTTAATATATAAAATGTAAATTTCTTTAAAAAAAAAAAGTATTTGTTTATTAATTAGATTTAAAACGAGAAACACTTATAAACGCCATTTAAAAACAAGACATGGAAAAGTTTTAACAACTACTGGAGAATTATTATATCTTTCTGAAGAAGACTTTCAGAAAGTTCGAACTAATAGAAAAAAAAAGAATGATACAAATAAAGATCACATAATAGATGAAGGTACGATTGCAACAAAAACAATTATGCATTATCAAAATGATAGTGATCAATTGCAGGATGTTGCAACTAAGGAATATATTATAAATGGCGATACTACCGGTAGTGATAAAAATTGGGAATCAAATGATAGAATACAAATTATAAAAAATTGTTTTGAAACTTATGAGGTTTGTTCAGAATCTCCTTTGAATAAGACTGAATCTATAGAGACTGAAATACCTATAGAAAATAGAATTTTTAGCAAAGATGAAAATAGTTTACCAGATGAGTATGCAGATAAAGTACAAAATAAATCGCCACATTTTCAAAGTGCTTCTTATATTAAGTTAGAAGTAGTTAAAGATGGAAACAATCAAATCATATGTCATAATAATGCTGTTCAGCCTGAAATAATCTATCACAATATAAATGAGACACCACCATATATCAAAGTACAATATAGCAACCTTGTTAATGATATGGATGATGGAAATAGTTTAGAATTTGAAGAAGACTTTGAACTTTCAGGACATCAAATTAAAAATGACATACAAATAATTGATGATACCGAAGAAAATTATTTTAATAATGAATCTAATAATTCTGCAAACGAACAACAAACAAAGTTAATGCAACTAAATACCCGTATCGATATGAAAAATGAAAATAGTAATAAACATATAATTTTTACTCAAGAAGATACAAAATATCAGAAAGAGAATAGTAATATTACCACTCTTAATTGCAAATCTTTTGAAGAAATGGAAACCCATGAGATTACTGTATCAGAAGAATTAATGAATTTAAATACTTCGCAAGAAATTAATCAAGTTAACAATAAAACGCTATCAACAATTACTGATACTTTAGAGAACCAAAACGAAGATTGTATATTACAAGAAGGCAAAAAATTAGATAATTATCAAGCAGTTATAACAAATTTAATAAACAATAGGGTGATTACGCCTTCAAATTATGTTGCTGAAAAAGATAAAAAATTATTAAACCAATCTGAACAACGTTTATATATTCGTAATGAACCTTTGGCTAGTATAATAGTACAAAATAAATGCATTAATATACTTCCACAAGCTAAATCAAAAATACAATTAAATAATAGTCAAAAATTTACACTCTTGAATAAACATATGCAAGCTATAAATATAAAGCAAAATGGAAATCAAAATACAATTTTGTTATTAACTAATGATACGTTACAAAATAATGTCTTTAAAATTGATCAAAACAACACTGCCGATAACGAAATTAAAAAAACAAATACTTGAGAAAAGTAAGTAAAATTTAAACAATAAGAATTTTTTATTTACTTTAAATTAAATATATTTCATATTAAAAGCAATAAAACTTTAAAATAGATTAAAAACTTTTATAGAAATACAGTTAATAAAAATGCACTAATAGTATGTAATGTACTAAACTAATGCTTTCAATTTTTTGCACATGTAAATATTGTTAGAAAGAATGTAGACTTAATAATTTTTTATTATCTAAAGAAAAATATTTGAATGTATAAATAGAAAACTCTTGAAAAAAGAATGAATAAAATATTTTTACATGATTCTGATCGTGTGAAGCATACAGTATTAGCATAGCTTTGATATATAATAAACTTAAAAAAGTGAATGAAAATGCATTTATTGTTTGCAAATAAAATAAAATGATTTTTTACAGTTCAGAATGCAACATATTATTTCTAAATACAAATTATGTCACAAAATCTCTGTTAGGCATTCCAATTGTTAAAATTAAGAATATTATTCTCATTAACCTTGCTATAGTAACTTTGTATGTATATATTAACGAATTAATTACATAAATTTATTAAAAATTTACTTAAGTAAATAAATATTAAATATAGATACTTAATAGCAATAACTTTTGTATGTGTGCCAAATATTCGAAAATGTAGTACAAATTTATAATTTGCTTAGTAATGGAGAAAATGTTTAATATCAGTGATTATTATTTTTTGAGTTCACATACAAACTTTTGCGTAAAAAAGTTACAAAAATGCACTAAATTTTAAACAGTTCATGGAAGATTTGTTATCTGTTTCTATTTGTATGACACTCGTTTATATATATATATATATACAAATGATGTTTTTGTCATAAAATATATCGCAGTTTATAAACAGCAAACAATCAATTTCAATGAATCATTTTTTTAATGTTACAAATATAGCTCAAAAATGTCTTCCATAAAAATGTATGGTTTCTTTGGTATTATGTTTTGATTTTTTTTCTTTTTTTTTTGTAAAAATATATTCATACACAAATAACTTATAAATTTTATTTTGTAGATATAAATGAGTATGTTCAAGGAATAATGTTAAATGTTGAATATATTTGCAGTAATAAATAATTTGATATACTTGCAATAATTAAATAATTTTTTCCATAGTATTCTGTTACAAAGAAACAAACTAAAGATATAATTTATAAAACACAGTTTGAATATATATACTAAAAGCTTAAAACATTACATACAAATAACTTTTAAAAACTGAATTTATTTTCCACTAAAATAATAATTGTAAATATTGATGAATATAAATTAAACTAAAATTAACATCCCTAAATAATGGTTTCAGATTTCTAAATGCTTAAAACTTAATGTTGAAAATTCACAAAAATTTATAACATCTTTTTCTAACGATAAAGTACAACTGCAACTTTCTAATGAAAATACATACATGTATGTCTGGTACTATGATTACAAAAATGTTTTTAATATACATAAAAATGTGAATGTTATTAAAATAGATAAGCTATACAAAAACATTTATTGTATCTCTTCGAAATTTCTAAATAAGTAAATTGGTTAAATATTGTATAAACCATAAAAGTTAAAAAGTTAAGGAATTATTTTCTCATACATTTATACATTGCGATATATAACGTGCCTTGTATGTATTATAAAGTTGATTATTAGTAATACGAAACTAATACATTAACTATACTTTGTACTAATTTTTTATTATTATTTGTAATAAATACTAAATGATTATAACAATGTTAATATAAAAAATAATTTTAGTTATATATTGTATTTTTATACTCATTTTGTACTTAAAACAATAAAATGTTTAAACGTTATTTGATAATATAATAATGAGCAAAATATATTTTCCCAAGATATTTTGCACAATGGTGTGGGATTCTTAGTGTTTTTATACTTTAGAGTCTTTTTGTAATTCCCAATTTTTTACATCTGTAGAAACTTGACAACAGCAATAAAGGAAGAAAAGTAACGTGAGTGTAGTATACCATGTATCTGTAATGAAAAATTATAATAAACATCTCTGAACTCCTCAAAGATTAACGCAATAAATTTGTTCATTTTTATTTAAAACAGCTATAAAATATAATAAAATACTACCATGTAATATTCTATAGGTATAAATATTTCCAATCTCTTCTCCAGCAAAGAAATAAAAATTGGATATTACTGACATAGCTAAAAGAGGACTTGTTAAAATGCAACTAAATCGTCTGGCGTTTCTTTGTGACATATATTTTTTTTGTACACTTAGGTAATATTTACTTTTTTCAATAGATTTGATTAAGCTTTCAACATTTAATCCTATAAAATTGAGGAATGCCCAAATAAAAATGTTTGTTTGCATTCCATGCCATATAAAAACAAATACAAAGCACAAAAAAGAAGCAACTAGTTTGTTGAAATTTGACTTTAACAGAGGTACATAAATGTATCTGAAATATATTTTCTTTTTAAAAATTTTCATCATAATCACATATTTGATTTATATATCTCAACCATACCTTACAAGAAACTTATATAAACCTTGATCAAAATATTTCCACATATCAGAATATAAGTGAACCCTTGCTACACATTTAGGTTGAGAAGGAGCTTTTATACTATCTACTGCACATAAAGTGTGATTAAGTCCATATACTACAACATATTTAATTAAGAAAAATTGTCCCATACAATATCCTAATCCATATAAGGTCCATGGATTTAAGCCTTTAACAACCTGATGTAAAAAAGAAAAAAAAAGATTGTATTTCATCAAACTCGTACGAAATATTATATTTATAGGCAAAACTTTACCTCTGGATGATACTGTATTGCACTGAAGTAGAGAAAATGTAAACAAAAATTGGCAAAAAATATCCAAAAAATATATCTAATTAAATTAAAAATAAAATTTCGAAAATTTGTAAGTTTCAAAAACGTAAATGTTCCATTTACCTGTAAGAATGTAAAATTTTATTTTCTATTCGTTCTCCGTAATTACTTGAAAATATATTTTTAATGGAAAATCATACATACAGAATTAATAAATTCATGATACAAAATCAGTGGTCCTAAAGATAATGTAGGCAAATACAAGCAATATGCTAATTTATATATAAAATTCCTTACAAAGGAAAGCATATTATATCCACAATTGTTTTCTAAATGTAATTTTATACTGTCTATACTGTAGCTAATACTTCTTAATTGAACCCAACACATTATAAGAGTTAAAATATAATGTTCATCATCATTAAATTTAAACATACTTTGAAAGGTACCATCCGGAATTTTGAGAAAATGTATTAGAAATAAAAATAATACGTTTATCAACCATATAGTAAATTTGTTACATTTATACGTTAGAATATACAGTATACTGGGTTGCATCAGTACACATAACATGCCTAATATTCCAATATAAAAATATAAAAATGTTATGGCTACAAAGATGTACCAACAACATAATAGCTGTAAAAATATATAGCATTATAAGTCAAATAATTAGAAACCAATAATAACATGTATAATAATACCAAAATAATACCATAGAGTTTGATATCATTTTAATTATTTGACTAATAACAAGATGAAGAGATATCCAAGGTATTAATTTTATCATCAATGGTATCCATATTCTCCATTCTTGATCAGAAATATCCTGTTTTCTTTTAAGCCAACTCCATCCCGGCCCAAAATCACCATGCAAATCATCATAATCATTAAAGTCTAAAAATCATATACAACTTCGAAATATAAAGTATATGTGTATTGTTTAGGTATCATTTTATATATTCAATTTCTTACAAGTACTAATTAAGAACACTTTATAAATGCAATATAGTACCGCAGCCGTCCATAAAAAAAAATAAAAGAAACTTTCATATTTTTGTAATTTAATCGTGCTATCTGTTATCGATGTCATTTTCAGTTACAATTAAATTTACCGCTTCGTCTTTGTTACCGCTCTTATTCTTTAAACACTATTGACAATGAAAGATTATAATGTGCTTATCTTATGGGTTTCAGTACAAGTTAATTTATTGACTTTTACATTAAGGTATTGTATTTTATTTTTAAACGAGTTAAAACAATTAATTTAAAACATTGAAATCTCTGTAACTTTACGATATGAACGGTTAGTGAAATTGAATGAAAGTAGTAGGGGTAACAATCATCATGCGTTAAGTTAGGTTAGACTTCGAAAATATCGCATTAATCATATTAATTCAATATGTTGAATTTATTCAGAAATTTATTTCATACAATACATAAAAAATAAAAAAACGTATATATCTACCGTTAACAAATATTTACTTATGTTAAACACTAGTTTTTCATCTGTAATTACTTGTTAATAAATATTAAATATCTTCCAAATAAATTTTTATTTTTAGAAGATAACATAAATATGGTAGATATAACAAACGTAATAAATTACATGAGAACACAAGTACATATAATTTAATTGTAAAACATTCAGCTTCTTATTATATGTTAGTATAAAGTACAATGGGGCAATGATCACTACCGTATACTTTATCCCTCATGACATTGTCGCAAACTCTATCTTTAATTCGCTCTGATACCAAAAAGTAATCTAGTCTCCTATATAAAAAATTATAAAATGTATAGCATGAAAATTATATCTTTAATTTTTAAATTCTTATTGTACAATAAATAAATTTTCATATACTCACCATCCTATATTTTTACTACGTGCATTAGCAAAATATGACCAAAATGTGTATGCACCTGTTTTATCAGGATACAAAGCTCTAAATGTATCTGTAAATCCTGCAGCTAACAAGTCAGTCATACCTTCTCGTTCCTCTTTAGTAAATCCAGCATTTTTTGTATTTGTTTTAGGATTTGTCAGATCTAAATAGATTAAAAAACAAAAATACATAACTAACTTTATGTATTTAGAAAAATTAAAACAATCGATTTGATAAATAAGTTTCTACCTATTTCTTTGTGAGCAACATTCATATCGCCACAAATAATAACAGGTTTCTTCTCGTCCAGTTTTTTTATATATGTTTTAAAAACTTCATTCCACTTTAATCTTTTGGGTAATGTTACTAATTTCTGACCAGCATTAGGAACATCTGTTATCATTGTAAAATACAGTAAATTATATACATAAATTTACATTCATACAAAGTCTGAATTTACTTACAAACATTCATTAAGTAGAAATTTGGATATTCTGCAGTAATTAATCTGCCTTCATCATCAAATTCAGGGTTATTTAAACCATATTTTACATCAATTGGTTTTTGTTTCGAGTATAACGCGATACCACAATATCCAGGTTTTTTACCTATTAATAGCAGGTAAATAATTTATTAATATGCAAACAAAAATCTGTACTAAATTTTGAAGATTCTTACTATCAAGAATATAATAATGATATCCTTTTAATTTAACTTCTTCTGGGAACTTATTTTTATCACATTTAGTTTCTTGTAATGCATATATGTCAGCATCTTCTTTCATCATATAATTGATTCCATTTTTCTGAATCAATATAATAGTAAAATAGTAATGAATTTAATTTAAAAAGTGAAGAAGAATATAATATAGATATCATACTTTAATGAGTGCCCTTATACCAGAAACATTCCAACTGGAAATTTTTAAATTATATTTATTTCCTGCTGCATTTAATTTTGTGCAATCGAAATCAGTTTCATTCAAATCTGTATCTATTTTATTTATAACTGGTTTTGTCTCTGTTTTGGCTCGTTTTGCCACAGGCTCCTCAGTATCTTTTGCCTTACGTTTAGACCTTTTATTTGATGTTTCTTCTGATTTTGATGCTTTACTATTTTTTTCATTTTTAACTTCTGTAGTATTTGCCTAATTCAAAACAAAATAAAAATAAATACATTTATAAATTGCTTTATGAACTAATTTTATATTAACTAAAATATTTCAATAGAACCATTAAATCTATACCTATAGATGTATGTACTACAATATTACATTACTGTATTATAAATCAATAAAAATATGTTTAAAAATGATTTATTTGATTGTCTAACCTTTGGAGTTCGGTTTCGTTTTGGCGGCATGCCGATTATTCTTGCAGACACAAGACGCTAAGAAAAATTATTGCATTATCAGTCCGTATCGATAATAATGTAAAAACAATTTTATAACATTGTTCAGCTATGCTACAAACATCTAATGTATTTTAATAATTTTATTACCTTCCCACTTAACAAATTCAAAGATGTGTATAATAAAGAGCAGCACGTTACCGGTACAATCTTCGTAGAAGTTTGAAAACTGCGCGATATCGTGAAATTTGGTTCAATTGACTATTTAATACATAAATAAATTAAGAAGCAAAAATTTCTATACAAATGTATACATCGTATTTAGAACGATAGTCAAATTATTAACTATTAAATTAAACGTCTTATATATTTCATTTCATTATTGCGAATATCTTTTAAATTATAGCAAATTAATTCACTATGTTAAATTACCAAATTCATGCATGGAAAATAAAAATTTATATTAAACGTAAAATTTAATAGTTTTCAAACAGGGTCGAAAAGATATTTATTCAAAACGAATATGTGACAAATGTGTACGTAGATGTATGTAATAACAATCAAGATTCACAATTACATCAATTTATTTATATATAAAAAAAATNTATATTTCATTTCATTATTGCGAATATCTTTTAAATTATAGCAAATTAATTCACTATGTTAAATTACCAAATTCATGCATGGAAAATAAAAATTTATATTAAACGTAAAATTTAATAGTTTTCAAACAGGGTGGAAAAGATATTTATTCAAAACGAATATGTGACAAATGTGTACGTAGATGTATGTAATAACAATCAAGATTCACAATTACATCAATTTATTTATATATAAAAAAAATATTGTAAAGTAATTACTGAAACAAAACATTAATTATTGATTAAAAGTTTAATATAGATATTTAACGTATTTCTATCATAAATGTGTTCGATATTAAAAATAATTTATATTCCTTATATTTAAAAAAAAAAAAACGATTTCGTTAGTCGTCGATATACTTTTATACTTTTAATTTTATGCCTGTCATATATTTATTTTATGAAAAATATTTTTCCAAATAAAAACCGCTCGATTAAACAACGTATGCGTTCGTACAAGTACTAGGGTGTGTTTCAATTTAAAAAATCACTAAATAGATAATTTATGTGTTCGATTCTATTCTTCTTGTTAAAACTGTGTAAATGTTAATAGATTGATAAACATAATAATAACTTAGAGGACAAGTAAAATAAAAAGATACATCGTAAAATTAAATATGTTTAGCAATAAAAAGAGCAATTTACCACCAAGACCTCATATTCCAGATTCTGAACACATGTTGGAAGATCTTAATAATGCTCCTATGGACGACATAGCATTTAAAATAATAAACAAAGGTGTTACTTTTTTGTAGTAAAAGTTAGAGTAGTAAAAATAAAAAGTTAGAATAATTTTTTAAATCATAACCTCATTTTACGTTTAATTTCATTTTACAATTCAATGTTATTATTAATTCTTGTTGATTTATACATGCATAAAAATTTATTTTCAGATGAAGTTTCTGGAGAAACTCCCATGAACATAAATACTTCTGATACGTATCAGAAAGTGAAAATATATTTAAATATAAAACAGCAATTGAAATATTTGGAGACTACTATTGAAAAAAAAGAACAACAGCTGAGAGCTGATAACGAAGAAATAAAAAGTCTTGCAGATGATATTAAAAAGCAAGCACAGGCTGCATTGATAACATGAATTTTTTATATTTTCTAAACTACATTAAAATGATTTGATGGATATCTTTTATAAGGAAAACATTTTAATATATCACTTTTTATTTTATTTTATCCTAATTATTCATGATATATAATAAAAATTACCCGATCATATGAAATAATTTTACTTATAATTATACACAGATTGTAATTCGTACGTGCGGATAATATAATAATTTATATAAAATATTCATGCTATTATAATGTACACATATAATTAACATTTTACAAAAATAAGTGTTACACGTAATAGTTGCTCTTTACATTATTTGTATATGTATGTATGTATATACATGTGTATATATATATAATATGATATGTGAATAACTTGATACATACAATAGAATATAGTATATAATAATTCTTAAATTAAGCTTAATCATAAGTTTTTAAATTTTTAATGTAAAATAGTCATTGTAGTATGTATAGGCAATTAAAAGACACTACAGTTACGATAGCAAACATTGTGAATTAAATATTCATTTTTGTTTATGATATTTATACTTTATAAATATCTGAATGTGTATTTTGATGTATCAAATAACAATTTCTACTTATTATCTTACATTAAAAAGTAATTATATTAGTTTCGATTTTCTAAAACTTTTTGTTTCCTTTTGTTCTGTTTTGTTGTTTGGAACGATTAAAAATAGTGAGTTATATAAAAATATATATTTTATGAATAGTTTGATTACAGAAGTTCAAAACTATTATGATATAAACTTCCTTGTGCTTATATCTTAAAAGTATTAAAAATAATTATCAGAAAGGAGAATAATATATATTGATATGGCGTTTCTTTACAAATGCTTTAATAAATACTGTTGTGCATCGATTAAATTATTAACACTGTTAATTAGGAATGCCTACTGTAATGTCATACCTAACTAATGGATCATTAAGATAAGCACACCAAGTAAAGCCAGGTGGATACCCTGAAAAAATTATACAAAAATTTTTAATTAATATTTTCTATCAAACAATTTGAAATATTATATGCATGAAATTATAATTTTTCTAAAAACGAAATTTTCTACTATGTTGCAGTTTTTGTGATTATAAAACGTAAATACATATATGTACGTGTGTACATATGTGTACCATATACATAAAAAACATACAAAGCAATATACCTACGTTACGTGTAATATATTTGTTTAAGCACATATGATATAAAATTCAGATCTAACAGTACTTACAATTATACCATTTAGTGAATAGTTTTGGTGTGCTCACAAAATGTGGTTGAGATAAATTATCAAAGTGCATTGCCTTTTATCCAGCTCTGCATGCAAGTAACATCCTTGGATTAGTCAGTGGTTAGTGACAAATACCTATGTTTTAAAAAAATATACACATGATTGTATATTTAATCAATTAAAATTAAGCAAGAGGTTTTTGTGTAGTAGTTAATTTGCTTTAATGAAAAGGCTTTTTACAAAAATACAATTGTACCTCCACCAAAAAAAAACATATATATTACATGTTTATCTTTATTTATAACATCTGTAACAATAATATAAAAGTGCTTTACATTTGTTTTATATAAAAGTAGAACAGCTCTGTTCATTTACAGATATTAAGTATTTTCAAACGGAATATAAAAGTATACAATATATTAATTACATTTTTTTACATAATGCGTCGATATGTTTAATTAGGACGGAATTCAGAGATGTATAAGTTCATTGTTGTACCTTTTACTACACTTATAATGATCGATTATTCGCAATTATTATAAACTGCTTTCAGCTGCTTCAATATCAAGTCTTTAGTATACTAAATTATCTTAACTTAAAAGAATACTGGAATTATTTTTTCCTTTAGAAGCAAAAATAAAACCCAGTTTTACAGTGTTCAAATTTTTCTTAACTATATATAATTTATATATAGTTTTCTAATGTTAACATTGGAAAATTATATATTATTACATATATAATATGTATATATCATTTTTATAAAATTCGTTATAAGTATAAAAGCACGTATTAAATGTCTTTTACAACTTTTTAAAATAATTTGATTTATAGAGAATAATGTAACAATAATGGAATGGTTACAATTTCTCTTTCTTTCCTTAAGTGTTAACAATCTATCTCTTTTATCATTTTTTTGTGCTTAATATAATGTGCCACTGTAACTTGTAAAATGGTGAATGTTACTTGGATTAGTTAAAAATCAAATGAATAACATAAACTTTTTACTATACGTAAAACATAAATTTTGATTAAGTAGTATATTAAAAGTAGTATCAAATTAAAAAGAAAGTATAACATAAATCTTTTAAAAAATAATTTTTACATATACATATGTTTAATAGTTACTTGTGGTAGCAACTACTTAATTTCAATTTACTGTTTCCTCACATAATATGTGATATAAATTTCTTATATATCCATAATAAAAAGTAGATCTTAGGAACATGTAATTAACTGGTTCAACTATCTCAAATTATGATTAGATCATAATTATGAAATTATTCTTTTTTAACTACTTACCGCCAAAATTCGGCATCAAAAAAAATGTACGAAATAATAACTTGCCTCTAGGTTTGTATTTAAGATGATCCTCAATGAATTGACAAGGACAACGGGCGGAGACACAATGTCGTGGTGGAACAGACAGACCCGCGATGTCTCTATTACGTTCCTGTGAGTCTATAACCAGATCAAGTCTGCGGCGCACAAAGTGATGTGCCCATCGAGATGCATACCTCAGCAACAGCAACTCCGCCCGTTCCTGTCAACACATACCATCATCATTCAGAAACCTAGAGCTAAAGTAATAGCATAGTATAAATCCATTTTTTATACATCAATAGTAAACTTATCCATGAACTTAAAAAATCTGTTATGCGTGTATCAAACATAAATGCATAACAAATTATTTTTCATTTTAAGAAATTCCATATCATTCACCATTTTACAGAAACATTTCTTATGTCTCAAATTTATAATTCTGAGTTATTTGATATTTAAATACTATGTACAACCGTATAAAGTACTACAATTAAACTTGTAATACACATACGCCTGTGTAATTTATACAAGTTTTGTACAAATATCAAATTGAATACTAAGTGTTTAATATCATATTAGTTAACAAAAAATATAATAAAAGATAATATGAAGTACATCCGTTAATAATCCAAATCACCAAAAAATAATACTAAAAAACCATCTCAAATATTAATATGATATGTAAACTTAATTGCAGTTAATAATCTTACAAGTGAAAACCTTGTATAATTAAGTACAAAATTATAAGTAGTTCTCGTATCTTATAAACTTATTTTTACTATTTTTCATTAATATAAATTTTGATTATTCATCTATATTTAATAATACCACCTATATTATCAACAAATATAGCTGTAAATCTATAAAGATATTATAATTTTTATTTGATTTGGGTTTTTAATTTTTTTAAATTCCGGTTATTCAACTGATATTAAAATAGCTTTGATAAGCTAAAAAAATATAAGCTTTTTTAAATTTATCATAATTGCTTTGAGCAATACCGTTTTCACTTTTTATATGCATATTAAACAACTTTGATTTACATGCCCCTATCTTTAAGAAAACTACTCCAACTAGGACAGAAATCTCTGCCTTGAACATGAGGTTTATTACGTAGCCATTCCTCTATATATTGACACGGACATAAAGCCGATGCCAAGTGACGAGGTGAAGAAGGATTTCCACCTTCCTCGTCGACTGTCCAATCCAATCGTCGACGTAAATAATCCTTTGCCCAACGTTGTACATAACGGCAGAATACTTGTTCGCTTTTGCCCTAGTAGTTTTCAATTCATTTTGACAAGGAAATAAAATAAAGCATTGTAACAACAGTTTACAAATACGATGAATGTACAGTTCATTTTTATAAAATGTACATTATCAGAAAATTATAAATATTATAAATAATTCAAGTTAAATAAATTAATAAATTTAACTAAAACAGTACAATTACCTGACATAAAATACACATACCTGTTTACGAGAAATTCTGGTGGTTGTATTGCCTTGTATTACAATATCACTATCATCAATATCCATTCGCTGTTGCAATTCTCTTTTCCGACGCATTTCAGAATTTCCATCTTCGCCAATTACTCTTCCTTCGCGTTCTTCTCGTTCTATAACTTCTTGTAATTTTTTCTGTTATAAAATAAATCAATTCTTGAATATATTATATGAAAATTATTAATAAAATTGTCAATTTCAATTTCAATTTCAATTTCAATTTCAATTAAAAAGAGACATTTTGATACACCAATTATAGTAAGCCCTAACTGTTTAAATTAAACACACGTTCAATTACACTTACAATGCAATCTGTAGTATCAAAGTATATGAAGCAGAGATTGACTTTGTGACATGAAATTTTCCCTCTATCATCCAATCCAAGCAATATTTTATGTCGAAGTAAATGCTTGTTCACTTGAGCCATACATTTCTCAAGATTATGATTTAATTTTATCTTGATGAACATGCAAAAAAATATTGCAGCAGCATTGAGGACTAACCACATGACGCCGAGCCCAAATAAAGTAAGGCCAGTTACTCCAGAAAACAATAAGCCAAGCAATACAACAAATGCAGTAAATATCCAAAGAACAAGAATTCTTTTGTAACATACATTGTACATATTGAAACGTACATCATTCACAAGAAGCTCCATTATATGAACATAGTCTTCTACTGTAAGCTGCAATAGATATGTCACAACAGTTTATATAAAAATATATAAGAATACAAGTTTTACATGTAGAAGAACAATATTTAATAGACTTAAATAAAACTGTTGATTGTTCTATGATAAAATATAAAAAAAATAAGGATTAATTAAACACTTACTGTTAAGCCTTGAGCCATTAATTCTTCTGGCACTAATTCTGGACGAAATTTAGCTGGAGTAATCCATGGCCATCTAGTATTAACTGGTAAAAGAGTAACTATAGTATCTCCATTGGCAAAACCTTGTCTAATATTTCCAATAGGTGTGCTTATAATATTATTTGTAATGTTCCTGCCATTGGATACATCTCTGAGATCAATAGTCTTTAGAGAAGCACTTTTAGGATCGGAAACTCTTACTTCGGACGGTAAATTAAGATCTGGACTTTCAGATGTAATAGAACGACTTAAACCTGACCTATCTAAATTAATCTGGACGGATTCAGTTGATATCACAGCACCTTTATATTCACGATTCTTTGTTTGTTGATTATCTGACTTGTCACCAGTTTTTCCAATTTTTTCAACATTTACCGTTACTAATTCTGGCTTTATTACAGCTGGTGCATTTGTTTTAGATTTTTCTTCTATACTTCCATTATCTTTAACGGATGCTTCATCTTCAAATTGGACCCAATTTTTTGTTCTCGAAGATATGCTCGGTGAATTAACTGCTGGCACATAGTCAGTTGTGTCTTGAGAGCTCATTTTCACTAAAAAAAAATAATACAAAATTAAGCAAATTATACGTATAGAAAAATATTCAATACAACACGATAAAAAATATTAAATATTTACATTTCATATTCTCTCAACCTATATGTTTTTATTTAAACAATTCTTTCAAAATTAATTTTATATATCATTATAAAATACATCAGCTACGGTGACAAACATTTTCAAATAGTGATTTAAAAGAATAGGGAGTGTCCATGGACAATGTTATTTGCAATATAAACAAACTAGACCGTACAATAATATTATAGAATAGTAAAAAGAAACAAATCGTTACATTTCGCAATATTTTAATTAACATAGTTATCAATTTTCAATAAGTCATTTAATCGAGAAAAAAAAAAAAAAANCAATAGGTGTGCTTATAATATTATTTGTAATGTTCCTGCCATTGGATACATCTCTGAGATCAATAGTCTTTAGAGAAGCACTTTTAGGATCGGAAACTCTTACTTCGGACGGTAAATTAAGATCTGGACTTTCAGATGTAATAGAACGACTTAAACCTGACCTATCTAAATTAATCTGGACGGATTCAGTTGATATCACAGCACCTTTATATTCACGATTCTTTGTTTGTTGATTATCTGACTTGTCACCAGTTTTTCCAATTTTTTCAACATTTACCGTTACTAATTCTGGCTTTATTACAGCTGGTGCATTTGTTTTAGATTTTTCTTCTATACTTCCATTATCTTTAACGGATGCTTCATCTTCAAATTGGACCCAATTTTTTGTTCTCGAAGATATGCTCGGTGAATTAACTGCTGGCACATAGTCAGTTGTGTCTTGAGAGCTCATTTTCACTAAAAAAAAATAATACAAAATTAAGCAAATTATACGTATAGAAAAATATTCAATACAACACGATAAAAAATATTAAATATTTACATTTCATATTCTCTCAACCTATATGTTTTTATTTAAACAATTCTTTCAAAATTAATTTTATATATCATTATAAAATACATCAGCTACGGTGACAAACATTTTCAAATAGTGATTTAAAAGAATAGGGAGTGTCCATGGACAATGTTATTTGCAATATAAACAAACTAGACCGTACAATAATATTATAGAATAGTAAAAAGAAACAAATCGTTACATTTCGCAATATTTTAATTAACATAGTTATCAATTTTCAATAAGTCATTTAATCGAGAAAAAAAAAAAAAAAATGCTTAACGTATATAAAACGCGAATGTGCATGGGAACTTAACTTTACTCAAATATTTATATACAATCTTTATTATCAATACAGCGATGATAGTATCGCGTACAGATACGTAAACTTCATATCTGACATGTTATAGATAGAAAAACCGTACAACTGAAACTTTATTACCTGTGTGATATGACCTATCTCATATCCGTGAGGTGAAAAGGTACGTACTGCACGAAATCAAGGTGTGCAGCATTGCGATACAAAAAAGAAGGGTGGGGCGAAGAATACTATAACGATCCTGTACAATAACGTGCATATATATTTATTTGTACAATAATTTGTCATAAATGTGATAATTTTCTTTCTTTTCTATGCATATACATATATATATATACCTCTATTTGTATATTGTTTTTGGATACCTTGCAATACATACGTTGTCGTAATGTATTGATAGACATAATAGTATGCGTAGATTGTTGGGTTTATATACATTTTTGGTATAGTGTCTTGCATGTGTATATCTACCTACAACTGTTTGTATGTTACTTAAAATTAATCACAAATCACTTGTTATACTGTGTAATTTACAAATCTTTATAGATGTACTTATGCATATATTATTAAAAACGGTACATGCTTGTATCACACCTAAAAAACAATTGTTTTTTTTTTTTTTGATAACATTGTAATATAGACGCATGCATGTATACGTACATAAATACTTATACTATCAAAGAAATTATATAATGCGAAGTGTGGTTAGTGTTATTACTGCGAAATTATACAAAAAAAATTACGATTTAATACGATGCTTTTTCGAAAGATCATTACGAAAACGTTCAATTACGTTCAAATTGTAACAAAATCTAGTTACACTATTGCAAATATTTCTTTACTGAATCGAAACAAAAATTTAGCATATTTGTTACAAATTGATAGAATAAAAAGAAATTATAGTACTTGTCACTGGAAAAATTCATCAGGAACCAAACTTTTTATTATGTCGGGTAGTTTTTTATTTAATTTATTTAAACCTAAGGAAGAAAAAGATGAGACCGAAGAATTAATAATGACGATAAAACGATCAATTTTATTAATTCAGGTTAGACATAATTTTAAATGATTATCTATCATTAAGTTAAATATAAACATTTTATTTTAATATAATTTCAGCAATATTTCTTTAACTTTGTAGAAACAAGAGTTTCTAAAAGCAGAGCAAATGCTACACCTTGCTTTGCGTCAAGCACAAACTTTACAACATTATGATGGAATAACTTATGTGTACGACGTAATGGCAAATCTAGCATACGATACCAATGACTTTAAAAAAGCAGAAACTTTATTTAAATCAGTTTTAAAAAGATTAATGGCTAAGGGAGTTCCAGAAAATGATTTAGTAGTCATACATATCAGTCTTAAAATTGCTGATATATATAATAAAACAGGAGATACAGAGTAAGCAATCGTGTAACAAGTTTCAGGCATTTTGTTATTTAATTTGTTTTTAGTTTTTATAAAATAAAATATTTAACGACTCGATTTAATAAAATACTTTGCACCGTTATTATAGAAAATCAGATACCGGTTACAAATTTTGTTTGGAACATTTACAAGTTCTTCTCGCTAAGGACAGTGAAAATCAAGATGTACTACAATTATTAGGTTTAAGTTTAGAAATGTATGCGTCTGTGCTTTTTTCAAAATCACAGTACGCCGATGCTCTTAAGTATTTTATTCAAGCTTATGATATATCTCTAAAAATAAATGGAGAAGAAAATGAACAATCTGTTGTCTTACTGAATGACTTAGGAAGTGTTAGTTTCATGTTACAAAAATATGATCAAGCTATTGAATATTTATCTAAAGCTGTAAAACTAGGTAATGTCAAGAGAAGCATATATAATTTAATTGTCTTTGAATTATTCCAAATGGATTATTACGTTTTTAGGAAAAAAGTTACCAGATATGGATGACTTAAGTTCCATTCATGTCAATTTAGGAAATATATTTATTGCAAAAGGATTGTACGAAGAAGCAACAAAAAGTTGCAGGGAAGGAGAACGTTTAGCAAAAGCTAGAGACGACGATGAATCTATAACAGAAGCTAAAAAATGTCTTGAACAAATAAAAAATTTAACATCTCAATAGAAATGTAAATATAAAAAAAATAGTATTATATTTCCAGTCTTTTGTTATTGTATATTACATTCATTCTACAATGTAAATAATGAGAAAGTATTAAACATATTATATGTATTTATAATTTTATTTAAAAATTAATGAAGAAAACAATAATTTTATATTGTATATAAAGATTATTGAGCTCAATAAAAGAAATATCTGTATTTTATTAACTTTTACTTTTCTCTTGGATGATACTTAAAATTTCTTACTTCAATTGAAATTAATTCATGATTCTTTTCATAGTATAGAATAATGTATGCTTTTATGTATATAGAAAACATACAATTTTTATTTCAATTTACAATAGCTATGTATTTATTTTATGTAAAAAATATTTGTATAAAATTAAGCAACTGTAATGTAAAAAATACATCATTTTATACTATAAATAAATCTTTTAAATAAGTATCATAAAAACGTTATCACAATTAATTGAATATAAAATGATGTGTATTAATAAATACAGAAAATTAATATTTAATATTGTGTAGGAGCCGAGGAAAAAATGAAGAAACACCAACGGGATTCAAACCCGTAACATCCGGTGCCGTAAGCCGGGACTCTACACCCGCACTCACCGTGTCCTCATTGATTCCTCGTTACTGCTCCTCTTTCTGGGTATGGAGGTTCCGATCTCGTAATTGGTATTAGAGAAAAATATATTGAGTATATAACACTTGATTATAATGTGTTATTTCTTACAAGACTAGTTCATAATTTTTTGCCACTATATTTCATGTAATAAATTATTTTGATGTTTTAGTATATTTCAATGACGAGTTTTTGTTACCAATTTTCTATTTTTATTTATTATCTAAATGACAACTAAAAAAGTATTGATTTCTTTTTTGTGTTCATTCTATTTTTTTGTTGTTGTTCTAACATTTACAATAACCATGTAACACTGTTTTCACTGGTATCCGTATCGTATAACAGAATAGTCACTAGTATTTATCAAACAATATAATTACAGTGTTGTAAAAATATAAATTCTAATTTTGAATTCTTATTATAGCAGTCAAAATAAATTCTTTTTAAGTGATCACAATATGTTGACAAAAAATATGATACAAAATTATTCGTAATCTGCTATAAGTACCATCATATATACACCTAAGAGAAGGGCAATAATTTCTTTTACAGACTGTCTAAAATTGGTATCGGTTAAAAGTTCTGGTATTACAGAAACTGTAGCTATATAAATAAATCCACCAGCTGTGAATGGAAGAATCCACATAGTTGCAAGATCGCCTGAAATGTTCAATTAAATTTTAACTTAAATATTAAATTTATTGAAATTCAAATGCAATATTATAATTCATTCTTACCCATGCCTTCTGCGAGCAGTGATACATAAGTTCCTAATAAAGCACCTACAGCGGTAGTAAGTTGAAGCATCATAGCCTGGAATCAAAATAACATTATATCATTTTCACGCTAAGCATTTATTTTATTAATGGCTTTTTTTATATCTTACTTTTCTTTTACTATAACCGCTTTGTATTAAAATAGCAAAGTCTCCAATTTCATGAGGTACTTCGTGTAACAAAATTGTAAATGTTGTAATATAGCCAATATTTTTACCAGCTAAATAGCTAGCTCCAATAGCAAGACCGTCTGTGAAATTATGTAAAAAGTCTGCAACTAAATTTAAATAGCCAGTAATTTTTATTTTATTCTCAGGATTTTGTGGTTCTTTTTCTTTAGAAGTTACATCGGATTTATCAAAACCATTCTGTAATTCATCATCATTTTTAGTTTCTTTTGATAAATTTTCTGTGACACTATGTACATGTAAATGACTGTGATCACTTTTTATAATTCTCACTGCTTTCTCAACTGTTAAAAACATAACAATACCTAATAGTACACACAAACCGACAGACATGTCATGCTTATGATCAGATTCTTCTTCTGTAGAAGATTCGTGTACATCAGGAACTAAAGCATGAGGAATTAAATGCAAAAAGGCATCTCCTAATAAACCACCGGATGCAAAACTTAATAATATTTTTAGCAGTGGTTCGCATTCTTTAGTATTATCTAAAGGTACAAAGAATAAAATAAGAAAAGGAGCTGCTGATATAATTAAAGTTGACGCAGTGGCTGTAAAAATCACTTCATTGTAAGTTCTGTCGGACAAAACTGATTTGTGTTGATGAACATGTTTATGTTGATGTACACTTTCATGATGATGTTTAGATTGTTGTTTCTCCAAATATACTTCATTGGCTTCCTTGGAATATTTAAAACTTGGTGGTTCGTCGTGGTTATGATCTTGACAAAGAGCCGGTAAGTTTAAAAACATAAGCAACAAAAACGTGCCAAGTGCAGTTCGTAAAATCCATTTGTTCGTATGGCTTCTCTGTTGGTTATCCTCTATCGTTGTGACCATTTCTGCAACTTTGTACGAATTTATTAAAACACAATTGGTTTATGTATCGTTGTTGGTGTAATCTTAACATCCGTGCATAGAAGTATCAAAACTTGGATATTGTAGTTATGATACTAAATAAGAAAACAAAATACGTGGCCACGTCAGAGAAAGATGTGTTATCGGAACAATTTCAGTTCGGTTCTTTCAAAATTAATATTGGCAGCATTGATTCGGTAACGTTGGCTATTCTGAAAGTTTGTAAATTTTAAATTCAAAAAATGATTCCGATCATGGTTAAGATACGAAATTTTAACTAGAAAATTAGCAAGTTAATTGACTTCTAAATAAGTTTGTCGTTAACGCATGACACGTGATATTAATGCCTATTGAAATATTGAAAATTATTCAACGCTGTTAAAAGTTTATTTTATCTTTAAATCGTTGTTACAAAAAAAAAAAAAAAAAAAAAAAATTCGTTACGAACTAAAGGATCGAAACCGTGATTGGTGGATATTCTTTCAAGTGATCCGCACGAACTGTCAAAGAGCGGGATTTGATGAGGTTAGTTAAAAGGAAACAAAATTTCCATCGCACAAATGCTCTTTATTTAAAGAATCTTTATATATTTCGACAACATGTCACATAAAACCCCAAAATCTGTGGGACATGGATTTTGCAATGCCATTTTTTCAAGTTCTCCTATTAATTTCGACAAGGAGAATACAAATTATCTAAATAAAAAGTAAGTTTTCTTTTGCATTATCACGTTGATATTAAATAATTATTATACATTATTTATTGTATTATTTTTTAGAGAAGAAAAATGTTTTGACATGCTTGATACACCTCAGAAAGGGATCCAAAATCAGAATGAAAATAAATGTTTAAAACATGAAAAACGCAAAATATTACTGGATAATGACATAGTTGAAAATTCGAAATTAACAAATACATCTTTTAATGTAAATCTTAATCGTTCGAAGTCTATAAACGTACTTCAAAGAAAACAAGTTTTATTTCCTGAAAATCTAATACCTGATACAAGACCTAAAACTTCTACAAAAATAGCGTCTACAACTTCAGTGAATGAAAAAACTCCAACCATGCAATTTTGTACTCCCAAACAATATAAAATTCGTGCTGCTACAAGCAGTACAAAAATAAATATTTTGCCTGCTAATAGAACACCTATAAAACGTTATTTTAGTGATAATGTTTTATCACAAGCTACTCCTGATTGCTTTAGTGTTGTTCAAGTTGAAACACCATGCAGTAAATCAAATGAAACTGATATTGAAGATCAAACAGGATACGAAGAAGAAAACAGTAATTTGACTGTAGGAATACGTGTTAGACCTTTAAATGCAAAGTAAGATATTGATATTATAAAACCTTTTTGTTTGTAAATCGAACTGTATTATATTTTTTTCTATTCTTTATTATTTTAGAGAATTAAGCGATTCAAAAGTGGCGTCAGTTGTACAAGTAAATGGACAGAATGTTATTGTTACTAGTGAATCTGTTCAACATACTTTCATGTATGATCATTGCTTTATTTCGCATACGGATACATCAGAACCCAGTCATGCAAGTCAGGAAACTGTGTTTAAAAATATGGTTTTACCATTAGTACAGAATGCTTTTGAAGGATATAATGTTTGTTTGTTTGCTTACGGACAAACAGGCTCTGGTAAAAGTTACAGCATGATGGGTCAAGAATCTGCCCAAGTCAGTACAATATTATTTGACGAAGCAACTGGTATTATTCCAAGGTTTTGTCAAGAAATATTTACAAGAGTATCTGTTAATATAAATACCAAAACTACGGTAGAAATTAGTTATTTCGAAATTTATAATGAGAAAATACACGATCTTTTAACAAATGTTAATAATGGAGTAAAAAGGGCTCCTCTTAAAGTAAGGGAACACCCTGTCTTTGGTCCATATATTGTTGATTTAAGTCAACATTGTGTGCAAAATTATAAAGATTTACAGGTATGTTCATAATACCAATTGTAGTTATAATATTATTTAAATAATTATTCTAATATATTACGACAATTGCACTTGTTTTAGACTTGGCTCAAGGTAGGCAATTCTCAACGAGCTACAGCAGCAACTGGAATGAATGAAAAAAGTTCAAGATCTCATAGTATATTTAGTATCATATTAACGCAAACTCAAGTAAATAATCAGTTGAACAATGAACCTGTGGATGCTAGTCGTCGGAGTAAAATTAATCTGGTGGACTTAGCGGGTAGCGAGAGATTAAGTCAAACTTGTGCAAGCGGTGATAGATTAAAGGTTCATCGTATTATGCTTAATTACTTAATTATATTTTATAATAATTTTGTTCGTCTAATAATACGATTAATTGTATCCTATAGGAAGGTGTATCCATTAATAAATCGTTGCTTACATTGGGAAAGGTGATTGCATCTCTGGCTGAGAACACAAATAATCGTAAACGAGGTTTTGTGCCATACCGTGAGTCTGTTCTGACATGGCTGTTAAAGGTGAGTATTATTCAATTATTACGACGAAATTCTATTTAAATACTTTCCTTTATTAACTTTTTATTAACAAAGCTTTTTTTAACAGTCTCTAAATGTTACGATAATAATGCACGTATAAGCAATTATTAATTGTTACTTGCATATTAAGTTCTATTTATTATGGAAATTTTTCTTATGTAGTTTTATATATAAATTCAGTCTTACAAATTATTTAACTTTTCACTAAATAGTTAGTTAAACTAATTTTTTTTTAACGTTGAACCGTTTTATTATAACAGTATAAATAACATCGCTAATCAGTTTAGAGTTTAATATAACTTATATTAAATGTAAATGCAATTACTAGTTTTGCTAGATTTTGAATTATGAATATGTAATGATGTTTTACATACTTAAAAATGTACTAAAAAAACAAATAACATTAATAGTTGCTTTGTAATTTTTTGTCATTCATGTATACCGTAATATAAATATTAATATGAATATTATTCATAAAATCCATAGATTTTTTATTATTTTGAATAACATTTAAATAAAGATATATTTAATATATATGATAATGCTATGAAAAAATAAATTATTCATTATATACGTTGTGATCATATAATAGCTATGAACGCAAGTATAAGTTAAAAATTTTTCGTTTTATAAAAAGAATATTAAAAAATAAATATCATTTAGAATCATCAAATTATAATATACTAAATATATCTTATTATTATATGATATATGTATAAAGTTTTCTTACATTACTTACATACGAGATACGTCTATTTCGGTATAAATTCTTTGAAGGCACATTATAATTAATGTAATATAAATTTAAATATATTATTTCTACTTGATTTCTTTCACCTCGATATTAGTTTTTAAATGTTCGTTATTTTCCGACATTTGATCGTCAATGTTCGTGCTCTCTTCTTTGGAGCTCGCAGCGTCGTGTTCTTCTTCTTCTTCATGAATCTCATGGCAAGAATTCCGCCGCGATTTTCCCCTTATATAAGCCGCCAGACTTCTTCTTTTATTTTCCCGACACAAGTAACAATTGTCTTTCGAAAATGCTCTTCCTTCGTGATGTTGTGGCAATCGTTGAGAATGAGTTCGTGTCGATTTTCCTAGAAAATAATTTTATTTCCATGTTGTAACATATTTTTAATGTGTTACTATCTATTATTCTATCTTAGATTTAATTGTTCGGTGAAAGTAAAATATTTATTGAATATGCAACATTTTTTTTGTTATCGAAACTTAAGTCATTCCTCTAATTTTTTTACTCTCTTTAATCATTTATCTCTTTCATCTTAGAATTTTGTTCTATCGTAAATGATAGTCAAGGATTAAACGGTTTTGGAAAGGTACCACCGTGCGTTGCTGCACGTAGTCGGTTTGCTGACCTAGCTCATGCACTTAAGTCATCGTTCCCTAACCGAAAGATATCTTACGGTTCGTCGAATGGAACAACGTGATGCGTTGCACGTATCGCTTATAAAATTTGTACATTACCCCTTTAATTTTACGTAAATACGTTTTACATGAAATCTTTTAATGCACAAATAATATCTTATCGTATTAAATTGTAACATTGGTAATAAATGATTACATGATATAACAGAACTAACAGATAAAGATTGTATAATCAAGATCGTAATTTCGAAAGAAAAATCAGATATTTGTAGAAGATACAACTATTCAATTATCATATTATTTCTTTTTATTTGAATTATACATATAGTATTTCTGAGTCGGTTCAACTACTTATACTTAAAGTAATGTCCAAATAAGAATCAACGTTTTGCACGATGTCTTTTGTAAATCAACTACGTAGAAATAATACGTAGATACATGCGAATTATCGAGTTGAAATTCCGGTTTCAAACCGAGCAAGTGAAACGTTTCGGAATTAATTATAACTAAGTTTCGCGTAACGCGGAATTTCCAATTTTATATTGAATAAAAGTACGATCGCAATTCATTCATCATACCCTTTATCACACGATATTATAAACTTTGTTTATTCTCGTTAATGTGTCATGATGGTTACGAAACGTATTTTTAGATCTGGTGTATCTTTTTTTTACCTACGTACATATATAAATATGTGTACTAGCATTCGATTCGATACCGAGCCGTAGTAAATTATAAATAACCACATGCATTGTACTATAACGTATTTACACCTATCGTAATGAAATTGATCATCTGCATATCACGTTACAGCCTTCGCCACATTCGTAATCATAACAATCGTAAACATGTTTTTCAAGTTTAAAATCAAACTTGTTTTGATACTGCGTTTCTGTTGATTATACCTATAAAGCTTGGAAAAATGTAAATTTCTCATGATTGTTTTTCCCTCTCGCGTATCTTAGATCTCGTTAATGCAATTAGCGCGATAGAGTTTAATACGAAACTATTCCTAGCTGTTTTCTCACCTATGTTGTTTTATCAGCTATTTTACGTTACGCGTCCAATGACGTTTTCGAATTGCGATAATGATAATTTCAGAACGTAATGTATGATAAATAATGCAGAGGTCTGCCATCGGGCAACCAGTTCCCCACGACGATAACGCAAAGGGAGGGGCAACTACATACGTTGCACAGAAATACCTGAGAGTTATTCTTGTGCGTATGCACGGGCATCGATTTGAAAATATGAAAATTCAGTTTATCTCGATCGAATCCCAAAAAGACGTTCGTTATCGTTTCGATTGAAACATTGAATAACGATTTCCAGTTGATCAATAAACCGTGACGTGTTTATGTAATCGATTAAAAATTATCCAATCTCTTTTAAACTTTGCGTAGAATGTTTAATCGGTCGAAATGTTGATTATTACTATCTGGATTCTCCGTTTTGCTTCGAAAAAGAGGAAAGGTTTCTGTTCAAGCGTTTCATCGATCAGGATAAATGAGTATTCTTTATGGACGAACGGCTCCAAATAAGAATAAAAATAATCTTACAGAATTTATAAATTAAAGTTTCGTTAGTAAAAACAGACATTTCTTTGTCGTTTAACTTGAATTTTTTTAACCATTTGAAGAAACATTTAAAAATAAAATAAACACTAAATACGATAACATGTATCGCTATTAATTATTCGTGTCTCTTACATGGTGATACCATATGAATGGAATATAAAGGGGGAACTTAATTTACGAGATAAGAGCAAACGAAGTCAATTTCCTTGAGACATTTAAACATTGAAAAGCGTAAAAAAACGACGGTAGAGTTTGGTCACGTGTAAATATTATGCTGCGTTAATATACGTTTACACAGAAGATTAATACCGTCAAATTACAATAAAAAAAACAAAAAACTACTTATACCGAATAAAAGTTTGTTTTAAATAACCATTAACAATCATTGTTATCGCGGTCTGAATTAAGTAAAAATTTGTCCATCCGTTTTATTAAGAAATGCAAAAAGAACGGTAACTAACCGATCGCCATGAGTTGCCACTTGTTTCTACTTTCTTTCCTTTTAAGCAAATATGTTATCTCGAATGACTATTGTCACACGTGAATACATAAAGCATGATTCATATACTTGTAATTAATACGTACCACAATTAAAGTAGTCTTTATTCCACGGTTGCTCGTAGTCCCGGTATTGAGGACCCCTGAAGAAACCGTAGGTCAGGACTTCGGGAGCGTAAACTAGATCCATGGTTCTAGCTCGATGTTTCTCTCAGAATAATTAGATTATATCTGTCCTCTTCGTGGAAATTTATTCACGTTGCCGTGCGTCAACGTTTCTTTTTTTCCTTTTGCGATGTCTTCAATTGACTCTCATTTACTTTGACGTATACACGTCTTAATCTGGCTCTCGATGGACCGACCAATTTTCTTCCTTCTGCGATGCTTTTTTTTCTATTCTTCTCGTTTGGAAAGAAACTCGTCGAACAATTATGAAGTTAACGCCGATTTTCTAAAACCGTGCGAAAACTGGTTCCACCAGTAACGTTCGTTATTTGTCGTTGCTTCCGGTCTATTCGCTTTCTCCGACTGGTAACAAGTAGTTCGCAGTGTTACACAATGTTTGAGGGAAAAAAAGAAAAAGACGGAAGAAAGAAATAGAAGTTTGTGCAAAAAATAAAAACGAGACCACGTTGTGCTCAAAATGCTACGGTGTTTTGATATGAACTAAAGGAGTACGGACGCTGAGCATGCGATGTTTATGAGTCGGCTTTCCCTCTCCATCGGCTCTTGTCTCTCCACTTCCCTCTTCTGTTACCGCACGCCCTTCAACACAGCGCTTTGCCTCTCCTTTTCCTCCAATCACCTTTGCGAATTTCTCGCGGATTTTACGACTCCAACACATTTCCCGCGCATTATCTCTTTATGGTATTGTCCCTTGAATTTTTCATGCTCTTTTTGTATAATTCCAACGCGGTCTGTATTCTTGGTCAAGGTGTTCTGCATGCGATCGCGAAACTCGTTTTTTGTATTTGCTTAATTATCTACCTTGGTTTTTTTTTTTTTTTTTTTTTTTTTTTTTTTTTTTTTTTTTTTTTNTCTTCTTTTTTTTATTTATTCTGCGAATAGAGAAAGATATAGCGTATGCATTTGAAATGCTATTTTGCAAAAGATAAACAACAGTGTTGATTACATATAACTTTAGAAGTCTATTATTAGAAACTATCCTTAACACAGCACTTAAAGATACTTTTTAAATGCTCGATGAAAATTGTTTGCTTATTTACTATTTTATGGGTGCGTCGTACATTTATTATCTTGGAGATCTCGTTAAAAATGTTAATAGCTGTATTTCCGATAATTCTTATCCTACGATATAAGCGCATCTGTTAGAAGTGCGTGCACAGTGATAACTTGCACATTTATTGCCGAGTATTTAGTGATTACTAGAGATTGATGTTGTGCGCAATTTTTTCACACCTAACCGGCGTGAAATTGCGGTCATAAAATTTATTCCAAATAATTTAAGGCCGCAGTAATTTTGATATTCTGAAGTAGTAAATTGTCTGATAATCGTGGAATGGAATGTTATATTTTATAGCGGGATTTATTATATAATTGGGTCGAACGAATACGTTGTGTACGCACACATTTTGTTTTCTTTTTTTTTTTTTTTCACAAAACAATCGTATGTCACGAGTTTTTTTTTCAAGTTACTTTAGCTACGGGCAAAAATAAAGACTCGTTCACTGATAACACCAAACGATTATAAAGTATAACAAAAAACAAATATCGCGTTGAACTCTGAACAATGATACACTTAAATCGCAATAAATTTTTTATTAAATTTAAAAAATACATGTAAAAAACGCGATTGTGAAGGATAATTATTTAAAAATTATAATGTAGATAACTTATCTATAAGCTTCTTTTGTCATCAGAATAAATTGATAATTAGATCTCAATAATGTGCCTCCCATGAAGCACAGCTGAAGTATCTGAATCGATAAAAGTTTATGATAAAAAAAAGTACTTTACAATGAGATTATGGATTGTCGATTATGGAATCTATATGTTTGAAATTAATCATCCATTGTTTGAGTAAGTTCCGTTTATAATCGATAAAACATCCCGTTAAAACTCGAGAACCTTAGCGTATTCAAGGATGATCGAAGATTTTATTAAGTCATAAAAATGATGAAAATATTTTTTCCATTGTTGAATGCCAGCTTAACGGTACACTTTGCACACCTTTATGTACATACACCAACAAGGAATTCCATCTTCTATTCGATATCTTATCGGTTTATTAATTATATTAGGATAAGGTTAAGAAACAAACGTCAAGGTGTGATCGATAAGGAGGCAAGACTACTCACGAAAGATTATACCGGGATTGTTCTTTTTCGGACTTTAGTTGTTTTATCATACGAGATACCGATAATGATTATTTATGCGCAGAAGAATTAAGATTAACTTAAATAAGATATGTGAAATCTAAAATGCAAAACTAACATCACTTACTGCACTACAATTTAATTATGAGTAAATCAGTGTACTCGAAATTTCGTCTCATTCATCTTCTATGGAGTTTAGTAACTCATTTTTTTTCTTTATTTTTTTTTTCTTTTAAACTAAGAACATTTCTTTTTAGGGATCATATTTTTTCAATTATTTGAAATTATTAAAAATTATTGGATTTTATTTCTTTTTTTAAATCTGTTAGGAAAGTCTAGGAGGAAATTCAAGAACAGCGATGCTTGGAACTGTATCGCCGGCTAATATACACGTTGAAGAGACCCTTGCAACGCTTCGATACGCTTGTCAGGCTCGAGCCATTGTTAATCGTGTTCGAATCAATGAAGATCCACACGAGAAATTGATTCGGTAATACATACGTAGCACATTTTTTATGAATGAATAACATTAATAATTCATATCTATTATCAGATCCAGTAAGATACACACGTTTCTCCTTAACGAGGATCGATAAAAATCGAAAGTTTTCAAGTAAATAGGTCTTTAAAGTTTGGTACAGAAAAACAAAGGACTATCATTAGATATTACTGATACGAGTTAATTCTATACAGGTCTAACCTAAAGTTTTTAATCTAAAGTGTGATTATCGTTTTCTCTTGTCAGGGAATTAAAAGCGGAAGTGCTTCGATTACGCGGTGTACGCGAAGGATACGAAAAGCAACTTGGAGTTTTTCCACGGCGCCTTCTTGATTCTATCGGATCGGTGAATCAAAATAATGATGAAATCAAGCAAAAACAACAAGAAATCGATAAATTGAGAGATCAATTAAAGAAAACTGAGGAACAACTTGCGACCACACAAATGTAAGTTAATCTTTAAATTAATTTTTCAATTAATCTTTAGAATATCGGCTATAATTTTTTTAAACGATGAAGTCGTTTCGGTAAATAATTAAAAATCATTTATCATGGACAGTGTATTTTCCACGATGAAAAAAAAAAAAACATTTGTTCGTATTATTCCGGAAACGGATAGGAGGATGTTCATAAAATGAAAATTAAAATATTTAGTTACGTGTAATTGCAGAACATGGCAAGCGAAATTACGAGATACCGAGGAAAAGAAAAATTCCGAAATAAAGTATTTACGTCGCTGTGGTATCGCTATTGAGATCGATTTTCACGAGAAGGATAAGCAACCTTGTCTTATAAATCTCGCGGCCGATCCTATGTTATCCGGTACACTTTTGTATCTCATTCCTCCGGGATTGGTTCGCATTGGAAAAAATTCTGGTTGTCAGACCTCTTCCGAACATTTGGATATCATGTTGGATGGACCGCTGGTTAGGCCTTTACACTGGTTAGTTACTGAGTCGTTTGCAGTTCGATGATTTGAAAAAAAAAAAAAAAAAAAGGGTTCGCTGGTCTTGGTCATGTTCTCCACTCTTGTTCATCTTCTCCACTACCTCGTTTTCTAACTTGTTGTTTAATTGGTCATGATACAGGAGAATGTTTTAATTTATCTTTTGTTTTCCTCCACTGCTTGTTTCTCACCAATGCATGCTCGTGGCTTGTTCTCACCATCTAATATCCTTATTTAATATTTTCCGGTAACAAGGTGTTAATTCATTATGATTCTAAAAATTTGCATGATAGCTTTTTGTGTGATTTATCATGTGGTGTGATGGTTTCCAAACGGTTTGAAATTTTATACGTCGATAGTATTCATCAGCATAAAAATCTAAGCGCTGATATTTCATGAAAAACATGTATAAAATATAATTGAAATTATTTTCATACTTATTTTAATATATTTATTTAATATATGTTATTTTAATGTGATACTTTTATCGATTTTTTATACATTTAACAGTACTATTCAAAACAGTAAAGGGAAACTTATGCTGTCGTCCGAAATGGAGGGAGATACATTTGTGAATGGGCAGGTATAGCATACTTTATATCTATGCTCTTATTATTCTTACTTTTATTATCAAGTTATTTATCATACAATAGGTGGTGACTGGCAAAGTTATTTTAAAACATGGTGACCGACTAGTAATTGGCGGTAATCATTATTTCAAAGTCTCAAATCCGCATGACGAACATAGCAATATACAAATTTCAACACAAGCTGTAGACTACGAATTTGCGCATCAAGAAATTCTTAAAGTTCAGGAAGAGAAGTATGAAAAGTTCATTTTATTCGACAAATATTCGTGAATAAAAAGTATTTAATATTATGATAACATTGATTTGACACAGATTAAGAGCAGAGTTGGAAGAAAGTAAACAGGAAGCGATAAAGGAATTGAAAAATGCGAAACGAGAAGTTGAGATGCAATTGGGATCGCAGAAGTTATCGTACGAACGTAAAATCGAAATTCTTGGTTCTACGGTTGAAGAGCAGAAGCTTGCATTGGAAGAAATTTATCAAAAGAAAAAAGAATTAGAATTAGAAAAAGAACTGCTTGAAACTGAAGTTGAAACAAACAACAAATTGAAACAAATACAATTAGATCAAAGAAGAGTTAACGTTGCGCCGTATAAATCTAATTTTTTACAAGAACTGGAAACTATTTTAAATGAAAAAGCAGCAGAAGCTGAATTCGCTCTCAAAATGAAAGCTAGCACAGAAGCAATTAGCGACGGTGGTATTAGTTTACACGAAATGCAAATATTAGTAAAAGAAGCTACTGAACGATGTAGAGAAGTCGGTATTAATTATGTACGTATGTATTATATAGATAGTAATTTAAAAGATATGTTTTTTGGCTGGTTGCCCAATTACCTGCTGTGTTTTAGGAATTTGATCAACAACAAGTAATTGTAAATAAAAGTCTGAGACCAGTAATTCGTATACGTAACAGAGATAGCATGAAAGAGACGTTCTGGCAACCAATGCGATTTTTGGAATGGGTTCATCGTTTGCGAGATTACGACATAGAAGATTCGATAAAAGAGCTATGCACATCAGAAGAGACTTGGGAGCCCTATGAAAATACAGAAACTTTTGAGGACTCGTTAAATAGTAGCCGAATTTCAATAAATATGACACCAGTTAAAAAGCATTTAAATGAGAGTTTACAACAACTTTCTTTGGATACAACCGTATTTGGAAATTCATTAACTAATCAAACTTTTAACATGTCGAAAGATCAAGAAACTATAAATACATGTCTTACACAAATGGAATTTGCAACAAAAACTTTGAGTAACTTATGCAGCAGAACCAACGGAATGGAATCGGCCACGGAATCTCTTGATAATATGCAAAGTATTATTAGTAGGTTGCGCGAAACTTTAGAATTGAAAGATTTGAGTAAACACACGAATGAAAGTACAAATTCTGTTCAAAATTTCAGTAGTGGTATAATTGAAAATTCTGATATAAGTTTCACATTTTCTGGGAATCACAATATAAAACCTGTTTCACCAACAAAATCTACCTTGCGTAATAATGTCAAATGTTGTGACAAGAAAAGTGTAAGATTTACAGATAAGTTAAAAAAAGAGTTAACTTAGTGGAAGTTAACGTCGTGTAATTAAATAAGAAGGTAGCCATTTAGAAAAAGAGCTAAAACGTATATTAGTAATATAACTGAGACATTAAATGGAACAAAAGAAATATGTTTAGCTACATTTATTCGTAACTGTATCATTTAATTTCTTGTTACTCGTAAGGTGTTATGTAATATTTATATATGTATATCTATACAAAATGTTACTATATCGACGTCAATTAAATTTATATAAGATCTGTAAAATTACAATATTACTCGAACAAAATTTAAATAACTATTTTCTACAAAGTAAAGTATATTTTATTATGAAATTAATGAAATATGCTATATAAATATTAACTTCTATATGTAATTAATCAAAATAATCTTCAATATCAATATCAGGATTCAATAAGTCTTCTCCATAGATACTTAAATCCAATTGATTAAGTATTAAGTTTTCACACATTTCTTCCAAATCAGTATCTCCAATTAAAACTGCTCCTTGCATTTTGCCATTTTGTAATACAATTTTTATATATTCTTTTCCTTTGGTCATTCGTAATAATATCTCATAATTGTTATCTAATTTTTGTCCATTATATAAACCAAGTAAAACTACTTTGTAACCAAAAAATAGAGTAACGTGAGAGAAAAATTCGAAACAGAAGTCTTGCAGAAATTCTTCATTTTGTAATTTTGAAACCATTGATTTTGCTGCATACCGCCCCATTTGATGTGCTTGAGTCCATAGTCTCATTTGAAACCAATGTTTTGCTAATTCCCAACCCGCACTACACACATCTCCAGCAGCATATATATCTTGTTCCGAAGTTTCCAATTTCCAATCTACCAGTAATCCTCCATCTTCTCCTTTCTTTAGATTTTCTAAACCCATTATATTAGAATTTGGTATTACACCTGTTGCTGACACAATGAAATCACAACCAATCACTTTTCCATTTGTTAGTTCAATATGTATAGGCCACTTTTGCATAGGATCAAATTTTTTTTGTTCCAAATCATTAAAAATTTTTACTATTTCACATTCATATTCCACTTGTACTTTTGCATGTTTAAGAAAAGTACCTTTTATATCAAAATTGTTATGCCAATCTGGACCTAAAGCTGGTCCACTTTTCATAGGTGTAGTATCAGAAACAGTATATCTCATTCTTTTAGTCAGGGAATTTACATCAGCATTTACAGATGTATCAGTTTTGTATACTTTATCCATGAAAAATTCTGCAGCACCAGGATCAACAAATGTTGCAGAAATATGTTTATCTTTAATTACCCATACCATTTCAACTCCATCTACTTCATGTACAATTTCAGTAGCAATGCCTCCATTTCCAACTATCACAATTCTTCTAGAATTTTTTACTTTTTGAGAAAACTGAGAAATTGATTCTATATCTCTTATTCCTAGTATAAAATCATTATGTTCTTCTATAAGTTTTGGTCTAGCACCATTACAAAGACATAGCATTTTATAGTTTAAAATCCTTCCATTTTTAGTTTCCACTTGTTTATTTAAGATATTTACTTTTATTACAGAATCGTTAATAACTTTTAACGAATTGTGTGTTTCTGTCAAAAAAGTTGTATCTTTCTCTTCTACATCATACTGCATTAACGTCTTACCAAGTGGAACGATGTTTGTAACTGCTTTTACTACAGGACTTGCTGTAATTAGAACGATCCGTTCCTCTGGGGCAAGAAAAGCTATACTTTCGGCACAGGATACTCCTGCAATACCACCACCTACTATTGCAAACGTACAATTTATTTCTTCTTTATCCATTTTGCATGATATATTTCTTAAATGTAAATTTGTAAGTACAAATACAAATTAAAAATTACTTCCACTCTGAATAGTTATAATATCTAAAGGAAACATCATATGTAATTAAACCTAATTCTTTTGCTTTCATTATTGCAACACAAATATCTTTATGAGCCCTCTGACAAACATTGGTAAAACTGTAAAGAAAATAAAATACATAATTAATTGCATAAATATTTTATAATCTCTCTTGCATCTGAAAAAGTTAAACTTACTTATAATGTAAAATTCTTCCATCATGCTCGGATATAAATTGTTTTATCAAATCAATATTACGATAATCAACAATCAAATATTCATCCCTGCATATTGGACATGGACTACCAGTAGAAACTACACCGCCTCTCTAACAAATTTTTGATTTATTTCAATATTCGTACGAATGAAAGTTAATTTCATACTTTTTTAAAAAACTTACAATACACATTTTCCGTGTTTTCCTTGGTAGAAAGTGACCTTTGAAATTTCGTCTATATAATTTCCAAACAGGATCGTTTCCATAAGTTTCCTTATAAGCTAACATAAGAAATTATAAATGTAACGACTGTCATATTGAAATAAATCTCATATTACTTAAGTACGTACCTGCACTTTTTAAGTATTTAATACTGATCTCTAGAGGAATAATTTGACTCCTATCTTTTGAAGGAGGAACTCTCAAGCCTGCATTCTTGTCAATATATGTTTCCTCATATTTTATAACTGTAGGATGTATATATTTCACTGGCATAACCTAAAAAGTAGTTCAAAGTATTAGATCAATTTCGACAATAATTATCTTGGTGATTCTTACATTTCTAATTAAATTGGGTCGGGAAAATGACGCGGCCAACTGCAATTTATTGAATAATAATAACATTATTTTTTTCTGTAAAACAGTTTTGAAGATAAAGTTACGCTACAAACTGTATTACCCAACCTTCCCATGAAATAATCAAGAACCGGAATTCTTCAACAAGAGAGTACCCGGAGCGTGATACATTTCAACGATTATTTTATTACCTACAAAATGATTAAAATTAACATTATAACAAATTCTTTTTATGTTTCTCCGTATTAATTTTTTCTAATATTCTAAACTATTTTCTATCAATTGTTAAACTGAAAAATATTTGGCAGCTAAATCTTTAATTTTCTATAAATATAAAAAAAGTATATTTTTTTACTTTAAAAAATGGATATTACATTTGAAAAATGTCCATTTTATAATTAAACATTGTTTATAGAAGTTATTGATTTGACTAAGTTCTATTTATATCTTCGTAACGAAAACTAGTCAGAAAATATATTTAATACTTAATTAAACTTAAATATTATTTACGTCTTAAAAATTAACATTAATTAAATTAAGTATTTTTCTATTTAATATTAAGTTATGTATAAGTTCGATGTAATCGTGTGGACGAAATAAACTTACACTTGATTCACTCGAAGAAAATAGAACATTTCCGGTTTGGGCGTAACAGCAGCTTCTACGTAGTTAGGTGAGAATAATTTTATTCCAGTTAAAAGTAAATTTTTCAATTGTTCAACAAGATATTACAAGAAAAACGACATTAAGGTAATAAAAGTAAAGTTTAAAAAATGTTTGATTACAGATGGCAGTTCAACAAGAAGATATTTACGGATTTTGGACAATCTTGTAGCGTTTGCTGATGCGTAGCCTATTTTCATCAGAACATAGGGCCACATCGTTTTTGTGTATAAGAAATGCTAAATTTCTTATACACAGCTGTGAACATTTATTTTCCATAAAAAGGATTTAATTGTTAATCAAATGTGAGTGGCTTTTCTGTCGTTCAAAAAAGCCGAAGTATATTTTTTTCGACTTTTGATTTGAAACAACTAGCAGTCTGATATAGTTTATTCTTTAGATTATTAACATATAATTTTACTCGTAGCTCGTAATGAATATAATAAGAATAGGGAAAATTTGTACAAAAATATTTGAGGTTTAAAGCAAGGTGGAAGAATTTATGTATTGGTGATGCAAGTTCATATTTGTTGGGGGACTGTCAGATTTTTACAGTAGAAATTGCATGCGAGGTATCTATTACATATCGAACTTGCACGAGTGATTAATCGAATGTTATTGAAGCATTATTAAAAGTGTTAGTGATTGCATAAGGCTAAAGAAAAAAAAAAGATTTTTTGGCAAAATTTTAACGTAGCATAAATGAACGATCATGGTGTGCTATAAATAGCAGTTGCTTGGTGATGTCAAGTGATGGGGTGGGGTCGCTCCAATTATTGGTTGGTTTTAAAACGGATTCGAAACGTGATTGGTTGGTTGTGTAACCATCCCGAGTGGGATATGCGCGGAAGTATTGCGCAGGAGAAGATCCGCCAGTTGACCATCGAGTGATCATCGTTAATCGAGGAGCTTACATTTTACATTGATAGTTTTTCTATTTGTAGCTTCTGTTGCTTAATTTCAGTATTTAAAGTTACCTCTTATCAGGAAATGAAAAAAAAAAAAAAATATATATTGAAAGCATTATTTAAATAGGAAAGATTCGATGTAAAAAAAAATCCTTTCAATTGGCATTTGCGATTTGTGAGGTAGATGATTCGTATAAGTACGACGAAAGGACAATGAGCATAGCAAAGCAATTAAATAGTTTTATATTTCCGTATAATTGTCGGTGAAAATATATTTAGATTTAGGTAATTATCTTTTTAAAAAGAATAATTTTGTACTCGTAGATAGGAAATTTAATTATATTTTACGTTCCTAAGAATTTCGACAATATGGCGGTGTACGCGTACGCTTAGCCTCGAAGAAATACGTTACGTTTGACCATTAAAAAAATCGAATATCTTTGTGTTTCATTACAGATTTACGTCATGATCCTATGTTTGTACTTCGATATGCGTTAAATCGTCAAGAATATCGTCAAAATGGTAAGTCATTTTTTTTACAATCGATTACTTTCCCGTTGTTTTATCATTTTTTTGAGAGAGGGCGCCATGTACGAGAAATTACGAGAAACGTAATGGAAGGGGAAAGCGGCAGGATCAATAACCTTCGTTCATATGACCTCGTATCCTATTTCTAGCGTCGCCAACTTTTAATGATCGTACAATATGAACGTTTAGATCGTACGATGAAAGTTTTTATAAAACTAATGTAATATGTATTAATAATACTCATGTTGAGTAACAAAATGGGGAAGGTAAATGATCTTTGCGCTTTCTCTGTTATGTGTGCGAACCTATGTGATGTTTTTTCATTGACACTACTAAAATTTTTATTCAGTGATCCGATCATACTTTGTCGTAATATACAATTTACCGTTCGGATAGTGAAAAATAATAATTTATATTTAAAATTTAAATACATTATCGCGTATTTGAAAATTTTATTCTATTAAGGATAAATTTGAAGAAATGCTTTTATAATCGTTTTCGAGTTAAATATTGCAAAGAAAGGTTATGTAAATGAACAAATTGATTTAGATTCTCATCTGTTTTGCTTCATGTTATAGATTATTATAGTTTGTTTAAATTATTCAAAGATATGTTAATTCCTGTTTTATTTGTGAAAATTTTATTATTATTATTATTATTTTTTTATTATATATACTATTATACCTAACCATTTAAAAATTTTAAACGTGTAATGTTTTGCATGTGCTTTTTCAGCCACGCATAGATCCTCTGTCTTTATTGAAATGTCTTAGTGTTTTATTGGGGCCAACTGGAGGTATTAAAAGTAAAGAAGAAGTTCATCGGTTGGCTAATTTAATGACAAAGTTTTCAAAGAAACTTGTTTCAAAATGCATTTACATACAAATATTGAAAACTACAAATACTGATTTACTTAGCCAGTGAGTATATTTTTTTGTTTTCGAACGAATCGTTTAGTATTCATTGCCTAATTAATAATGTAACCGATTAAATAGCTATATATATACGAAATAAAATTTTATTTATCGCATACCGACATACATGAGTACTTACAATTTGTACAATCATGGGAAATATAAAATGTATGCTAGAGTAAAAAATTAGGAACTCTAAACCATTGGGCAGTTTCATTAATAAATTGTACACTCTGATGAGAGTCCCATAAAATATCTGTTTAACATATTTTTATATCGAATAATTTACGGTAGAAAAATTTTCAACTTGAACAATTTGTTATCTTTTTCTTTGCTTAGATTTATGGGTGCTGGAGGATGGAATCTCATTCATATGTGGCTTACAGATGGTATTCTTGCAAAAAATTGGGCTCTTATTCAAGAACTTCTAGAACTTCTGTTGTTATGCCCAGTAGATATAGAAAGATTAAAAAGTAACAATTGCCCGAAATTAATAAAAGGTTTATCGAAGGAAGGCAGTCATCAAGGTGTTAGAGTGTTAGCTAGTCGATTGGTTGAACAGTGGTTAAAAATAGTGAAAGGAGAAGCTGCGCCAAATTCTGTGCCAGCACAAATCATGACTATTCCAATCCAGACTACTGGAGCTTTAGGGCAAAGCTTTGTCTCCCAGTCAACGCAACAGCAACAGTATTCCATTCATTGTGGTATCCAACAAGTTTCGGATGGCACAGAAAATGCAACCGTTCAGGTGCAAGATTTGCAATTTATTCCAAACTCTACATCAACTATTGCAGTATCCCACATTCAACAACAGCAGCAACAACAGTCGCAAGAACAACAACAGATACAGGAGAGCACAACTATACAACCTTTACAATTGCAAGTTGTTAGTAAACCACAGCAAGTGCAATTACAACAACAATTGTCGTCGCAACAACAAAAAAAGCCAGCTTTTGTTGTGGTATCTACATCTTCACAATCTCCAGTTCCTGTGTATAAAATTACAATTCGTGAAGGTAAACAGATTCTTACGAAAGTGGAGACAGATGCTGCAAATATTAATAGTGTTTTAAATACAAATAGTACAAATGTAGAGGTTAATGGAGATATTGTGGATAATATTCTTGCTGTGAAACAAACTTCGAAGGAAGCAGTATCTACAGAACTTAGTGATGGTGTAGTCAGTGGTCAAGATTGTGAACCAGACATTGCACAATCTGAAAAATTAGACCAGGTTTCAAGTGAAGTGAAACAAACTGTAGTAGATTCCACGGACAGTTCTGATGTGGAAGTTAAAAATAATGAAAGCAAAGACATTAAAGACCTTAAAGATAATGGTAGTAGTGAAAGTAGTAAATCTAGTAATAAAGAAAATCGGGACTCTTCTAAGAAAGATGAGAAGAAATCTAGTAGTTCAGATAAAAAGGGTCATCATAGTTCATCTTCATCCTCCAAAAGTTCTTCTAAACATACCTCAAGTTCCAGTTCACATCGTTCTAGCTCCACATCTTATAAATCTAGTAGTCATCGCTCTGGTTCTAGTAGTAGTAGTTCAAAAAGTTCTAGTTCCAAGGACAAGTCTTCCAAAGACAAGGAAAAGCATTCATCCAGTAAACATAGTTCTAGTAAAGGTAAATCTGATAAAGAACGAGAAAAAGAAAAGCTGAAGAAGGATCAGGCGGAAAAAGACAAAGCAACATTAGAAAAGGTTCAAGGGCAGGCATTGAGTTCAAAATTCGGAAAAATACCTAAAAAGAAGTTGGAAGAAGAAAAATCGGGAGATGCAGCGGTGAGGAAGTCGTCGACGGATTCTCGGGATAGTTCTAAAGAAAATAAGACTGATTCAAAGAAAGTTGCAATACCAGAGAAGAAAAGCATTTCTATTTCTATCGAGAGTAGGAAGAATTCTCAAGACTCCACAACGCGGCCAAAGACTGTGAAAACATTTAACTCTAAATTCAGATCAACAGGTTTGGAGGAAGAAGTGAAACCTCCGCCACCAAGATCAGCAAAGAAACCAAACCCTATCATTGATAAAAAAGTCATACCACAGAAGCTACCTGCTTTGAAAAGGCCATCTCCGCTTAGAGAAGCTATTCCATCAGCAGATAAACGGGCTAAGTTATCATTGGATTCGCCAACAACCCCTCCAAGCGAAGAAAAGAAGGGAGGCATCAAATTGATACCACCAAAACCAAAACGTAAGTATTACACAGTGTCTCAAAATATTATACTTAAAATTTCTCTTTGCAAGTATTATGTATATATATAATTTTTTTTTCAACAAATTAACTTCAATTTTAATTCTTTAAGGAGAAAGGTATATACTATCGTAAATTTTTATACAACACTAATGTTCAAAGACTAGATAGTTTGTACCTAAAAATTAAAGGTATATATTTGATAAATTTTTTTTATGAATTTTAGCAATTATTAAAAGTACACGCTTTAGCGAGAATATTTAAAAATTGATGAAATTATCTTTGACATCGTATTGAATAAATTTATAATTGTGTTGTATTATTCTTGCTTTTTAACTTTCTTATTCTTTTTACGGTAAACTTACGATTAAATATTTTTATGTAGAACGAAGAAAAAATTTAAGTTCAAAATTATGTTATTCTGCGATATATATTTCTTCCTCGTACCTTTTTATATAAAAAGATACGAACATTGTAGAAATTAAAAAAGCAAGAAAATTACTTGCTTCCTTAATTTTAATTAAATACAACTGATCTTTGAACACTAGTTTATTTTATTGTATGTGCTATTACTAACTTCTTAATATTGAGTTTGCAGGTGGTTGGCTCCAGAAGAAATACGAGCAAACTATATACTTATATAATTTACATATTACGCGAACATTAATGTTTTACTTCATTTGACAAAATTTACATAGATTTCTTATTTATCTCATTAACTCACAGTTTCTTCCAGGCATATTATTTTGGTTTATACTAGTATACATTAGAACCCTATGCTACTTTCCTAAAAATGATTAGAGTATTATAGAAGGTAAAAGAAAACCTGTATCCATCGACCCACGTGGAGGTGGATCGAGCGGATCTCTCGTGCTCGCCTTGATAATTAACTTCACGTTAGAAGAACGAAGAACATTAGGATCGCCTCTTTCAGCATCGATTTAATTCCTATATTAAGAAGATTCAGCAGGTAATCTTCGATAAAGTTTTAATTAAATCGTACGTATGAAATAACTAAAAAATAGTGCCATACGGTAAAAAATAGACTCGAGTATTTTTTAATAAGCGATACATCAAAAGTAACCGTGCAGTTTTTTTTTTTTTTCAATTATTCGGATGATAGAAAGAAAGATGTGTTTTATATCGATATCATTTTCGGGGTGTGTGTTTTACCGTTCTCCGACGAACGATACACCGATAGAAGTCACCACGGATATTACTAATCTACCTAGGTAAGGAAACAAACCAACTCTTGTCTGTCCATACTTCTTCCCTTGTACATGTACACCCTATTAAGCATTTAAATAAATTGATCAGAAATCTGGAAATATTTAACTCTTGGGTTTCTGCTATACATCTTGCTCACTGAATGCTTGATAAAGCAAACACTCATACCGTGAGCCCATCCAGATTTCCATCCTCTCGGTGACTAATCGCACAAACCGAAGGTGCAAATCAAGCCTGGACTCTCAAAATGGTGTCATACGTTGAAACAAATGTACTCAGTTTTTAAACAACAATAGTAGAACTGTAATGCTTAACGAGCAAGTTGTAATATCATATGTAGATCATACTGGTTGCGAGTTTTAACGAGTGGAGTTTTTCTTAATTTTATTAAACTATAACAACGCAGAAATTTTCGATTTTCCCAGAGATTATATTTTTATTTTTACTTAGTAATTTTATCACACATATTAGTATTACGTTTAAATAGTTTCATCGAAATATCATAACATTTAACACCGTGACACCACTTTGGGCGTTGCTGCACAAGGGAAAAATTCTTGTGGGCCATATGTTATTTTTCAAATTTTTATCATTCTTTAGTTCACAGTGGGTTTGCAGAATAATTCGAATACGTTCGTGCGTTCATCAGAGAGAATTGAAATTTGTATTGGGCACATAGTCCCAAGATATCCTTATGAAAGCGAGAAATAGAGAGAGAGAGAGAGAGAGAGAGAGAGAGA
>SMSQ01026122.1:521427-547983 GCA_019453375.1 Ctenoplectra terminalis
ATATATATATATATATATATTTTCGACTTCAGGATTCCAGACTCTGCGGCAGAGCCCGACGAAGAACGTCACCATGTATATAGCGAACCTAAAATCATTCCTTTGGATGATCTCACAGGAAATAAGGAAAGTGAGAAAGATTTTACTTCTATGCCATGGCCAGAACCAAAACCTCAGTTGCAACCACAAACGCCGGCGGTTTCGAACTTCCATTATCCAACATTTCCTCATAATCAACAACCAGTGATGGCACCGATGGGTCCTCAAACTTCAATGGGCCCAATGCCTCAAATGTCTCAGCAAATGATGGGACCTTCTCATATGGGTCCAATGGGTCCTGAAATGGGAGGTCCAATGTCTGCTGGAGGAGGTGGAGGTGGATGGAGAACCGGAGATGGAAAAGTTGTTGTACCCGATGGAATGGGAATGAATCCATTGGGAAATATGCCAAATGCGTTTCCACCAGGAATGGAAGGTGGTCCAATGGTGCCACCTGGAATGATGGGACCACCACCTATGTACAATCAACAACAAGAAGGTTATGGTATGATGGGTCCCGAAGATATGGGATTCAATAACATGAATCCAAACAATTTTCAAGGGCCTCCTGGTCCTTTGTACGGTCCTGGTCCTAACTTTCAAGGTCCCAGAGGCGGTGGTCCAATGCATGGTAGAGGTAGAGGAGTTCCTGGACCTGGTTGGTACAGAGGTGGTGGGGGACCACCTGGAAGAGGTGGATGGAGGGGTGGTGGAGGCGGATGGAGGGGGAATGGGAAACAACCACCCGTATGCAGGCAGTTTTCAAAGAACGGATATTGTCGAGTGGGCGACAAATGTCAATATCTACACCCTGGGGTGAACTGTCCCCCATTTTGAAAGGAATTAAAATAATTAATGAATTTATTTGGAATTTTCGCAGTAGCGTGATATAAACATTCATTCTATTTGAAATGAATCAATGAGAATGAATGATCCTACTGCAATGATTAAATCGTATTCGACACAAGTTCACGTTAGCCGAGAGAATTAATGGTAATGTGCAATTTTCTATTAATAATGTAAAGAATTAAGCACATGATATTTATACACTTATATTTTCACAAGATTTAAACTATATTCGATAATTTTCAATTTCTTTCCATCGCGTAAAACGAAAACTGAATATTAATAGAAAGAAAGTGTGATAAATTTATTTTTCGTGAATAATACCCGCGGAATTTCGAGGTTGAATGCTGCTTTAAATCTAAAATGACAATGAAAGGAAAACAACAGGTTCATCGGCTGCTGGACGGCAAGAGGTTCCTAGACGTTACTTTTTATTATAATTTCGAACAGATATTTTTAAAAAGTCTGAAAAACCTCAAAAATAATTTTATGTATCTATTCTTTGAATGGAATAAAAATTGGGGCACGTCGTATAAAATAAAGTCTCGATTAACATGTCTTCCTTTTATGTTCGCGATTTACAGACAGTAGCCACTGCCGAAAATATGATTGATGTAATGAAAGGAACGGAGTCGTTGCGAGTTTTAATCTTATCGGCATGACGAACAGTGATTTCAAAGTGTATGACGCTAATGAGCAGGAAGTGCGAATTCCAATTTAAAAAGCATTTGTCTTTCAGATTGCCAGATGGGTGTTAATCGCTTTCTACTAATGAATATATGTAATTAAAATACTGTTAAACTGAATTAAGCGTAATATACAACGGAATATTGTAACACCAAAAGTTCAAATAACGAGTTAAATAACTTTTTATTAAATTAAGATATCTTACATTTAGTCATGTATGTAGATTGATTGTAAATATCATAATTGTATCATTTTGTATAAAATGTCGCTAGCTCTAATAACAAGAGACTGTTTTAGGCTTAAATGGTATATAATAATATAAAAGAAAGCAACAATTTTTCGTAAAAATGTGTATGTATGATTTGAAGTAGTTAAACGTAAAGCGATCTAATATTTATAGAGCTCATTTTCACTTATAAACGTTTGAACCTGTGCTCTATGAAATAGATCGCTAAGATACTATTATTGTATTAAATATTTTTTACGAATTAGGGGTAGTGGTTATTTTTTTGTATATGATTGATCGTTATGTTTGTATATAACATTGATTGTTGTATAAGAGCTGCTTGATGGAATACATGAGTCATACCTATTTTCTAAAATATGCTGCATTATATGAATTGAAAGGTTACCTTTACATCTTCATACATTTTATTATTATTCTTTCTATATTTTTAAATGTTGCCTCTTTATCTTTTCACTTTTATATAAAAGCTGTTTTTATGTTTATAGTTATCTTTTTCATTAAAATTATATACTTGTACAAAAGTATTAATAGTTATTACATTTTTGAACAATTAGATATGAATCATTTTATTATCCATTAAAATAATGTATTATATAAAGTTTCATTAAAAAAACGTATCGGTATTAAATATATGTTTATTGTATGTATATTTAAGCATACTTAAAATGAATATAATATACACATTAGGCATATATTATAATATATTTAATTTTAATCTATATTAATCATAATTTTATCAGTCACTCGTCAACAGAATGAGCATACTACCAAATTTAGTATCAAAATTTAAATAATAATTACATAACAAATCATGAATCATTAAATTTTCATTTAAATTCATTTAAATTGTTGAGGCGGAGGAATAAAAATACTTCCACTTTGTTTACTTGCAGTTCTAGATGGGGCAAATCCAAGCATTTTTTGAATATTCTGCAACCAATAAAGCCTTTCTTTAAATACAACAATAAAAACAACAAAACTATAGCAAATATAAAAGCTATCAATTTACCTGTCTAATACTCATAGTGCATAGAATATACAGAAAAATAAATGAGCATTCCGTATAATCATCCCCTGGAAGATTTCTATGCGATAAACTATGTATCCAACTAATTGGTACAAAAGGCAATCTTGCGACAACTCTACCCTCAAAAATGCTACTGAACATGCTTAGAAGAGCTGTAAATGCAAACCCAATTGCAAACATTGATTTCATTTTTACAAAATATAAATCTCTATTATTATTTTTCAATCTCTCTTCTTCTCGTTCAATTTTTTTCTTCTGTTGCTTATCCAATGAATCTCCGTGTGCTTCTTTCATTTTTTCCACTAAAATTGGTAATTTAAGGATAAAAATGAAATATATTTAAATTGCAATTTATCAAGATTAAAAGTTTTGTTAAACAGTAAACGTTTATAAGATCGATGTTCTTTAATACAATTATTACTTAAAAGCTTACATTTTTTACTTTGTTTTTCTACTTCAGCTTTTAATTTTTGATATTTTTCAGTTCTATAAATCATGAGCCATGTTAAACCTATGAACGATAATAATAATTAATTGAAAAAGATGTAATGTATGGAAATAAAAAATATAACCTTAAACTTAAAACAATAATTAAAAGCAACTATTACCTTCTCCTAATAAAGCTGTACAAATACTAATAAACACGATTAAAATAGTATCTGCCCACATATCGACGCAAAAATAATTTGCTAGATATTATTTTAATTATTTGAACATATAATTTGTGTTGAAAACACTTTTTGTACTTAAACATGAACAGGTGTGAACGGGTGTAAATTTAATATTCATTATTTTTTACCAATACGTATATTTGCTTTTAGATACAAGTGAAACGCGTTTTTTCTTTACATAAAAATGAAAGAAATATCAACAAGTTGACAAAGGATATTTTTATACTTAAATTAAAATTATACGATTTCATTATAAAACTTTTATTTCACAATAAATATTTCTAACATTACATAACTTTATTTATCGTTACTTGCTTTTTTAAAATTATATTGATAAACGATATTACCTTCAACATATAACTGTAAAGAGATACGATATATACATATGGTGTGATAGAGTTATAAATGTCGTTTACATAAAGTAGTTCTTGGTACACAAAGTCTTAAACATCGAAAACTATTTTTATAATATTAATTTAAAATACTGATATTTTACTCTTAAAAATGATTACATGTACTGAAATAAACGTTGCACAGTTCGCCGTTAATATTGCATACCGGATATGCATCACATAATACTTTTGGCCATACAAATAGTAAAAGTATCTACATATTTTTACTGAACACATATGGATAAATTTATGTAGATAAAAAAATAATCTGTAACTTAGTATACTATTACAAAGATCTTAAATAATATTTAAAGATTGTTATAAAGGTTACGCTCATAATGTTGTTATCAGTCGTTAAAAATTTTCGTTTCCTCGTTTAATTCATCGCTACTATAATCTTTTAAACATTTTCTAATTTCGAAACCCATTGCAGCACCTAACGGAGGCGGAACTGCGTTGCCAATTTGACGGTGTTTATCAAGTATATTCCCATAAAAGCGGAAAGAGTCTGGAAAACCTTGTGACCTGGCACATTCTCTTACGCTTACAACTCTGGTTTGTTCAGGATGTAAAACACGGCCCTGCGAATAAATTATAAGACAAGATTAAACATTTGTGACTTGAATTTCTCAAACAGTCGGGTGATACGTACCTGTTTACCCATAGGTTCTGGATTAGTGATAGTGGTACCGAAAAATCCATCCCATTCTAATCTACCGTATAAGCCAGCCCAATGATTGTGACGTCTTCCAGTATGAGGTAAACACCATGGAATTAAAGTATTATATTGCCTATCCATAGGATCGCACATTCTACCGGCGCAGCAGTTACATACTCCACGAAGTGCTCCAGTGGAACTATTACCTGCTTTCTTATCATGATAAGTGTATTCTCTGTAACAGAAACATGTTATTTACTCTCTACGTTAATTATTTTCGTTTAACATCTAGAAAATTACAAATGAAATGTATTTACAGTTTTTTCGAGTATGTTCCATCGCTTAAACGTACTGCAATATTTGGCAAATCTCGCCAATCAGATCCGCTGGCAGTTGGAATATGTGCTATTCGCGCCTCAACTAACGGTGCCATATCTTTGCAAATATGATCTCTTAATATTGCATCGGGTTCTTTAGGTCTTACCTATAAATAAATATGAAAGTATGTTTATGAAAATATGTGTTAACATTAATAATACTTTGTTGGTAATTAGTAATTCTGCTTACTTTTCTTTGGAAGTGAGATATTGGTTCATCGCTATAAGCCATCTCTTCCTTGTTCCATCCATTACGAATATTAGGTAAATCAGACATCGCATCGCGAACACTGATCGTTCTGTACGGTGCCGACTCTATCCAATCACAATTTGACGAATATTTCTTGTTGTCAACAATAACGCTTAGCTGACATGCCCGTTTACTGAACACATGAGTTGGTTCAGGGTATTTTGGAAGAACTTCTCCAGGTGCGGCAGCTAATATTATTAATCTTCTTCTTGTTTGTGGAATACCATAATTTCCAGCTTGCAGAATACCAAATGTACATTGGTAACCCATTCGTACAAGGCACCTTAATGTTAACTTGAGTACCATACTTCTTTTAAAAGATACAAAGTTTCTAACATTTTCCATAATAAAGAATTTTGGTCTATAATAATCACAATAAGACAAACACGATACAACTAACGAATTCTTAAATAATGAGTATTGCCGCGAATTAAAACGGTTCATGCCACTAAAACCTTGGCAAGGTGGTCCACCGCATAATAATTCAACTTCCCCTTTCTGAGGTAAACGTTGTCCATTATTATCGTTAAGATCACCTTTCATAACTTTTCGTAAAAGTACATTGCAATCTTCACAGAATACCGTTGTATCAGGATTATTAAGTCGATACGCGCATGCAGCTGGTTCATCTTTTTCAATCGCCCATCGATTATCCACGATACCAGCTTGTCGTAATCCTTCGGATAGTCCACCACAACCAGCGAAAACATCTAGCGTTTTCAACTTTTTTGGCACATTGCAATAATCTAAAGGCTTATCAACTACTTTCTTATCATTAGTTTCTAATTTTTTACTTTTACACTTTGCTTTTCCTTTTCCTTTTCCAGTTCCAGACTTTCCAATATTCATAGCACGATACGGTGGATCGGCAAACGTCTTTTCCGAAACGTTGTACGCTTGAGAAAAATAGAAACGATTCGGACCCGCAGCAGTCCATTCCTCTACGGACTGATTTAAATTTTCCGAGTATACCAGATAACATTTTCCAGCTACGTCCGAAAATTTAACGTCACAAACTTCTTCGCTCCAATATACCGTGTTAAGATCAACTTGCTGCATTAGCGTAAGTCCTTTATGCGTGTTTTCGGGTCGATACATTTTATTTATTTTAATCCATATATCGGATGATGCAACCAATTGATTACTAGTTGTTGCATAGATCGAATTTATATATCCAATGTGAAATGGCTCTGGTGTATCGTAATTCGATCCTTTCACATGGTCCGATGATTTTCGATAATATTCAGGATACAAATCTTCGTCCACTTTTCCCTTCTTTACTTTTGGAGAAAGGTGATACGTAGATGTATATTTATATTTTATAGCTCCTGGTATTAAAAATACAGTAGATCCAACTCTAAATTCTTCGTCCTTGTATTTTACCATACTATACGTTACTTCCTTGCTACTTTTCTCTTCTTCTCGACCGAAGACTTTCGGCGTATAATAACATTGTAGCGTAGTAAAGCGTACACAGGCAGGGCAGAATCGATGGCCGATCTCTTTTCGCGGACATACAGGATCTGGAGAAGGATCCTCGAAACGTGCCGTTTCTGGGGTATATTTTTTTTGATAAAAAAATGTTTTCCCATCTTTATTTTGGATTTCATTTTCTGGTAATATGTCTGCATTGCCTAATTCGTTCCAATTTTGCGGGGTAGATTTATAAATGACAGTGGCTTTGGATTTAATCGAAGTGAATGGTACATTGTCACATTCGTCGAGTATGAATAATTCTAAAGGATCTGATGTTTCGCCAAGTACAGTGTCACTGCCTCTTCTAAACCAGTTAGCATGACACAGTTTTGCACCACTTTTATCTTCCCACATATAGATAACTTTAGCTATTTGTAATGGTACAGTAGGATCGTTTGATTCAATCAAGACATAATCGTTTATTTCGATTTCTTCGTCAACAACCATGACAGATTTATAAAATGTTCTTCGTCCATCATCCATAATTGGTTCTCCCACCCATGTAATTTCTTTTTCAACGTGTTTAAATTCTTTCAATATCATTTTTTGAGTAATTTTTGTATTTTCTATCAATGTATCATTGAAACTATCATCTTCCTGATCTGAATCATCAGCTTCTTGTATAGCCATATTTGGGCACCTTCTTCTATTGCAAGCCTGTTTACTTCTTCCAGACCCACCAAATTTAATCATATCTTTACAAGCTGTACAAACTCCACAATCTGGTTGTTGACAAGTTTCACATACTCCACATCTATGTCTTTTAGGTCCCAATATTTCTTTGTCATTATTCGTGGCTATTTGGTCGGAGAAAAATGTTTCAAACATATTATTAACTAATTTCGTAGTTGTAGCTTTTGTCCAAGTAATTTTTTTAGCTTTTTGATCTCTGGGTTGCGTTTTACGTAATGCAATCCGTTTATTTAACGTCACACCAGCGAGTGTTACTAATGCTCGCATGCATGAACTTGTAATTAATAAAGGATCTTCTGGTCTCGCAGATGCATCAAAAGAAATAACTTGATCACAGATAAACTGTGCATATCGTAATAAAGAATCTTCTGTAAATCTAGACAATCCTTTCGGCGGAACTATGGTCTAAAAAAAATATATATATTTCAATAAAAATTTAATATCTTATATCGCTTAAGATACTTTGTACGTTGAACAAAAATTTTACCTGTAATTTATTTAATAAATCTTCATACGTAGGATTAATCTCATCTAGTAAAAATTCTATAACTATCTTGCTCATGTAAATTTTTTCTTTCACCGAGTCCATAAACGGTGCATACGATTCAGCAGGTTCCATCAATATGTATTCACCGAATGCTGTAGTAAATCCTATAAGTGCTAATTCACCGCCATCAAATCCTGACACCCACCATTCATTTATTGGTCCCATATCTTTTGTAGGCACACCTCCTTCTGGACATGAGTTTTCTTCGTAAATAGCTTTCATATAACCAGAAAAATAAAGTACTACATTTTTTTCAATCAGGCCAGTATCAAAAGGACACAAATGTCCATTTTTATCGTATACACTATAAAAAGAAAAAAATCAAATAATACATAAAATAAAATTTAATTGAAAAGTATATTTGCATATCTTTCTTACTACAAATATTCTTACCAGAAGTGTGTTATTTTATTTTGTGGCCTTTCATCGCTCTCATCGACCATAGTTTCTTCTCCCGTGAATAAAGATAATCTAGGATCCGTTAATGCAATCATTTCTTCCATCGCACCATTTGGGTGGCCTGCGTATATTTTTATATCTGTACTCGTTAGTTTTTGACAACAATATTCACATTTTTGATGATCGGTAATAGGTTTTGGATGCAATACTTTGGATTCCTCTGTATTTATTACATCGTTACTTTCAGTTTTAATCTTCTTAAGGATATTGCTTTCAGATTCGCCGTTTAAATCTGATTGCTTTAGCTTCGATTCTAAGTCAACTTTATTATCGCACGATACCTCTTTTGCTTCCAACATAGGGACCTTTGCTTCCAATTCTTGAGCCCCGTTACTTTTTCTTTTCACAGATCTTTTTGATTGGTTTTTCTTCTGCGATAATTCACTCTTAACCATACCACCGTTAGCTTTGTTTAAACCAGAAGTGGGTTCTATACTAATATATTTCCCGTTACGAAGTTTTTTCCTATCGTTATTATTTTCTTGAAGTATCATAGCATCGATCACTGATGAATAAAAATTAAATGTAGTCTCTATTGTTTATGTCGCGTATAGTTATCTCTTTTTAAATAACATTTATACTTTACCCGTGTCTTTATCCTCTTCGATAACATGACTGTTTAAAATTATTTCTTCTTCGTCTGTATCATTTTCAACCTTTATTTGTGTTTCTGGATCGTAAGTTTCAGTGTTCTTTATGATAGCGGATATCATATTGAATAAAATCGATTATTTTTATCGAATTTTTCTATACAAATTATCACCCTTCGTAAAGTATGAATTTCTTACATCTAAGTTGGAACAAGTGCACTAGGAATGTATTCGTATCTTTAGAAATAATAATTACAAATGAATGCGTTTTCTCATAGTTTCACAGCTAAATAGCACGCACATAAGTATAAGGCATGTACGCTAGCGGTTGTACCGCCAAAATTTTTTAAGGCTCGTTCACACGAGACTGGCACACTCGATGCGATATAAATACAAATGTTGCGTTCATTTGTTTCATATATTTCTTGATTATTAAAATTTCTCAATTTATCTTATACATTTTATCGTATTTATTAATATATATTTTAACACGCATATTTTTGATAAGTCATTTACTTTAAGTAATTTGTTATTTAATCAATTGTCGTCTGCCTATTTAAAAGTTATATAGAATGCTTTCAAGTATGATTGGTTATTCAAATTCATTAATTTATTTCGTACGGAAAATTAACTGTAAATAACTAAATTTAAATTGATAATATTCATCGAAGAATGTAATCTTACAAATATTTGATATCTCGAACAATTCGATTGGTACAAAATTTAATTCTTCCCTACAGATTCGAACTTAACCTAAAAAAAAACTTGATTACATTCTAGAATCTCAAGTGTACAGAGAGAGTGACCAGTTTACGCTTGACGGAATAGAAATCGTTGCTTCGTAGATTAAAAGTTTAAGTTAAATAATCGATATAGAAATAATATAAATATGTAGGTATCGTATAAAGTAAATGTGCTTTATTTTAAAAACATAATGTACCAAGAAAAAATTTAGCATTCCTGTCGAACGTATACGGAGTAACAGAATACTTAACAGTTATGGTATAAACGTTTATAGACATTGGATAATTCCTTAATAAAGAACCTTTGAACAAAAATATAATATTGGTTTTATTTTCGATATAAATTTTAGCACTGTATATTTTTATTTTTCTATCATTCGTATATTCCAGCTGTGTACCATTATTGCTGTAAAGTAAAGGAAGAAAAAAATAATGGGAGAAAGAAATTTAACGGACGAACAGAAAAAGTTTCTGGAAGAATGCGAAAACGAATTTAAAGATCGATACACAGAAAAAGATGTTAAATTTATGACAATTAAAAATATGGAGTTACAAAAGCCACCGATCAATCCTCAGTATGCCAAAAGTTTGAAACATAACCGAGAAAGAAAAATGAGATGTCATTATAGGTCACGTCGTACTGTATAATTACTGTATTTATGAATCAATTTGTTTCGCTCTGTAAATAGATTGACTTGTAGCCCTACATTGTACAATAAAGTATTATTCGAATATTCGTAATAATTTTTTTTGTTTAAATCCTTTTATTTTCACTATTAAACCGTAATATTACTCGCATTAACTATTGCCTAATACCATGTTTAAAAGAAGCTAATAGTTGCTATGTATTTAACAATAAATGCGCTAAGAGAAAATTAACCTTCACAGTTGATTCGACCATTCGTTAAATTGGAATTATAGATAATTGATAAAAATGCCAGGCTATACGTTTTTAATCATTTTTTCATGTACTCTCTAATTTAAAACTGACATCGTACGATTGCCACGATTTGATTTTCGAACAGCGAAACGAAGAAGACTCTATTCGTTTCTAAAATAATAATAACCTAGATATTAAACTGCAGCCATTGTTTATAAAAATAATATGCTATCAACGAGACGTGATTGATTAAAAATTATGATTAATTTCTTTGCAACATAAATTTCATAACTCGATTCTTGGAATTCGTTACACACATTTTTAATCGAGGAGTAAAGTGATAAGAATTCTAATGTATACTGCATATTGATTTATTGAAATAAGGTATTTGAACAACACGTTCGCGTACGTAAGTATAAAAATAAAACAGTATAATGATACAAATTTACATACATACATACATACATACATACAGATATATAATACTTGACTAAAAAATTACAAGTACAACGTTTTAATAAAGAAACAATTAACTATTACATTAATAGCTGTGAAACGCGTGTTTATTTTGTCTTCGTAAGATGTGATTAAATTTAATTGAACAAGGAAAATATATGTTACGAGTATGCTTTACAAATACGAAGCCACTCGATTGAAAATTTCATCTTTTATCTAATTATATGTCGATCTAACTTGCAGCTTGCATTGTCAGGGCGATTAATATGTGAGAGCTTGATACTGATAAATTCAGCAAACAGTTGTAGCGATGCGAGGTTCAGCTTTCTTAACTCTCCGATGATAAGTTTAGTGTAGTTGTGATATTCTCAAGTGCTGTGCGTGTGCGCAGATTTTTAAAAGAAATTATCAAATGGAAAATACTGTATTCTAACATACTTTATTTGTCATATATTCATCATGTTAATTCATAATCTGTTGAAAGTTGTTGGTTAAAGTATGATGCAATGATTTAATTATACGTTACAAGTGTAATTTCTAAGATAGTAAATATCAGTTTTATGTTTAACAATTTTTCAAATATTTTACCGATGCGATGTAATTTAAACGTTTAAAAAATATTAGTATAATTTTAATAAGCATGTTGTAACATAAATATGATTTTTTACTGTATTTTAAATAATATAATCTAAAAAGTTTATCTTTTTGTTTTTCTGAAACTGAGATTCGTGAATGTTAAAATATACATTTTTATGTGTTATAATTTTTTTTTTTTATTTACAGCATCGATATTGGAATGGAACTAACATTGAAAAAATAGAAAAGATTAAAATTTATATTTATCTTAAATTTACAATTAAAAAGAGGGTATAGTTCATTATTTTATATAAGTTTTATGCGATAACTTTTAATGGATTGGTACAAGAAATTAAATCGTAAAAGGTAATAGAAAAGCTTATAAAAATTCTTAAATATTTAATTTAATTGATATATTAAAATACTAATATTTTGTTACGACAGAAACACCATTCCTGTGGACGATGACTTAGAAACTGCTTCTGAGAGAAGAGAACGATGGAGAAGCATTTATGTAATTTATTTTACCATGTTTCTGATGTCTCTTGGTTTCAGTATTATACTCACAGGAGTATGGCCATATCTTGATAAGGTAAATATAATAAAGAAATAAAACCAGTTTCTAACATACAGCAATCTAACGTTCTATATTAATGTTGCAGTTGGATAAATCAGCTGGTAAAGAGTTCATGGGATATGTAGTCGCGGCAAATCCTTTGGGACAAATGTTATTTTCTCCTCTGGTAGGATGGTGGGGAGACAAAAGAGGATCTATAAGAGTTCCACTTTTATCATCATTAGTACTTTTTACATTTGCATCAGGAATGTACAGTGTTCTTGAAATTGTACCAGGAGATCGAAAAATGTACATGATAGCTGCTAGATTTTTGGTTGGAGTTAGTTCTGGTTAATATTTTACTTGATTTTAATGTTATCAATTGAAATAAAAATCTCATTATTTGTTTCTGTAACGTATATACCATAGGATTATATGATGGCGTGTCAGATTAATCGTATAAGCCTAATTATTTTGTATAAATGAAAATATGGCACAAGATTAATAATATCATTACACATTTTCAGCTAGTATCGCTGTGGCACGATCTTATCTTTCAGCAGCTACAAAATTTGTAGAAAGAACGCATGCTGTTTCAATGATATCTCTCGCTCAGGTAATTTAACTTAACATCTTCTTGTATCGTGCAAATTAATACAATTTTTTATACGCTTTGTTTTAAAATGTATTAGGTGTTAGGATTTGTAGTAGGTCCTGGTTTGCAAGCTGCAGTTACACCTCTTGGAGAGAATGGTGTATATTTTATAAATTTACCTATTAATATGTATACCATGACTGGTTGGATAAATGTTGTAATGGGGATTCTTAATTTTGTTTTATTTCTTCCTTGGAATTTCACGGAACATAGGATTGCGATTCATGAAGCAATGCGAAACGAGGGGAAACAAACAGGTAAACGCGTTTAAATTGAATAATGATGGTCAAATTAAACAGATATATTCATATTTGACTAAAAAATTTGTCTATCTTACAGAGGAAGAAACACTGAAGTCCATAAAAACTGACAATTTAGCAGCTTGGACATTGATTTGTGCATTTTTTGTCTTAGTATTTAATTTTGTGCTTCTTGAAACGTCAGTACAATAACTTAGTTGACATAACATTTTTTTACGTGTCATATTTTACAATCTTTTATTTTTTTTTATAGACTTGGAACTTCTTTAACTATGGATCAATTTGGGTGGTCGAAAACAGAATCTCTATATTACGTGGGTATCCTGCTAAGTGTTGGAGCTGTGGTATCCTGTATCACGTTTGTTATGATTGAACCTTTATGTAAAAGGTATAAACTTTTTATAGAGATATGCTGTAAAATAGCGATTCCTTCCTATTTATCTTTCATTCATTTTTAGATTTAACGAACGTAAGGTAATGCTGTGGGGTGGATTTCTATTTATGGTAATAGGGAGGATACTATATATTCCATGGGGACCTGATCCTCCGAAAATTGCCTATTTAGGACGTAAGTGTAAAAACAAATTTATTTGGTTTGTGTTATATACATACTGTCCCAACATAAGTGTGAGTCCCTTTAAGGGATGATTCCTAAGATGGAACTAAAGCAACTTTTTCCTCTGTGAAAATGGCAAATTTGACTTTGTTAACGAATTATTAATGAAAAACACTGATCAATCACAGTTCAAGAAAGGCGGTTACCCGTCAATGAAAGCGTTATTCCCGTTTTATGTCTGTGCTTCAATGAGTAAGCTCATTATCAGAATGCGACAAAAAATTAAATTAAACTTACTTAATCAGCAAAAGATTTGTCTGCTGTTTGAAAATGTGGGTCACTGTGTCACTGTACTGATCTTGACCTTACCGATCGTTAAGTACGCTGACCTCGCCGTACATCTCTGCGATCCAGCTGTTCGCTAGGTCGTAAACCATTTCGTCCGTCAAGGATCGAGATCGGTATAGTGACAAAGTGGGCCACATTTTCGAGCAGCAGACGAATCTTTTGCCGATTGGTATGTTTAATCTAATTTCTCAATTCATTCTGACAACGAGTTACTCGTTGAAGCACAAGCGCAATGCGGGGCTAATGCTTTCGCTGGCGGCCAGCCGCCGTCGTTCTCGCTCTGTGATTGGTCATTGTTTTTCGTTAATAACTCGTTAGTAAAGTCGAAGTTGGAATTTTCGCAAAGGAAAAAGTTGCTTGAAATCATCTCAGGAATCACTCTTTAAAGGGACTTCCTACTTATGTTGGGACACCCTGGATAAAGTTAAAATGTAATAATGTAAAGCTTATCTTACGCATACAGAACTCTTAAATTCAATGTGAATTTTTATTATATTTTATAGCATTCAACAACATTACAAAATATTCAAATGGTACAGAAATTTTAGGATGTCCAAGTACTCAAAAATGGTGTACCTATACACCACAACTCACGGTCACTCAGTTTTTTATTGGATACGGGTTTACTACTATAGGGTATCCATTAAGTGTTACTTTAATACAAACTATTTTTAGTAAAGTATTAGGACCTCAATCACAAGGTCTTTGGATGGGTTTTATGACAGGCGCAGGATGCGCATCCCGTGTCTTAGGTCCAGTATTTGTTAGTGTGATCTACACTCGTTTTGGAACGTATCATACGTTTGGTATTACTGGTTTCACATTAATAATATCAATGCTATGGTTACAAATTGTGAACGAACGATTAGTCCCACCAAAAGCAACAATTCTATTCAAAGATACGGAAAAAGCCGATTTAGAAATCCCATTAGTTCATCTTAAATCTAACGATGCTCAAGAGTTAAATGATGCACAAAAAAGCAGCAAAAGTGAAGAATGTGATAAAGTGTAATACTCACTAGAGTCTAGCTCCAATTATATTTTTTAACAAACTTATATACGTCTATATGACTGCCATTAAGAGTTGGTTACACATACAATTATGATATTATGAAATGCAGATATATTTTTTATCGATATTTACAGATTTTTAACACATATTTTACATATATAACTATGTAAATTACAAATATTACGAAGAATAGAAGAAGATTAATAGGATCGCGTTGTTTTTAGAAGGATATAAGCAAATTTTAATAAGAATACATAAAAAACAAAATCTCGAAACCAAAAATAATATATAGTACAATATTGTTAATAAAGATGGATAGATTAGCCATTATGGTACAAAATGAATTTAAGAAATTCATTATGTTCTATTATGAATTTACAATATGATTAACTACACAAAAATTACTAAAAAAAACTGTATCATAAAAAACAAAATCTCGAAACCAAAAATAATATATAGTACAACATTGTTAATAAAGGCGATAGATTAGCCATTATGGTACAAAATGAATTTAAGAAATTCATTATATTTTATTATGAATTTACAATATGATTAACTACACAAAAATTACTAAAAAAAACTGTATCATAAAAAACAAAATCTCGAAACCAAAAATAATATATAGTACAACATTGTTAATAAAGGCGATATATTAGCCATTATGGTACAAAATGAATTTAAGAAATTCATTATGTTCTATTATGAATTTACAATATGATTAACTACACAAAAATTACTAAAAAAAACTGTATAGTTATTCAAATTCTATGAACATCTGTGTCATAATGGTAAAGACTGAATATTTAGCTCAATTTATATTAAAATAAGGGTGCAATTAAATGTAGCAATTGCAAACGTCTTTCACCGAACAATCTGAATTTGTAAGTACTTACCCACAGATAATTAAATGATATTTTATATTCGAATAAATTCAGTGTTATCGATGAAAAAAGTTGGATAAGATTACACTTTAAAACAAATATTGTAATACTAAAATGTGAATATATTTGCTAAAATGATTATACTATTGAATATTTTGTGTGCAATAAAGGATATGGATAAAACAATATGCGTTTATATTTGATGAAATCAAATTTGCATCAATATCAGTTTTATAAAAATTAATATAAAATAGTAAAATAATATTAGTTAAATTATGTAATGTTTTTCAGTTAATTAAAATCATAAGACACGTTTAGCTTTATTTATATATCTTATTGAAGGTAAAAATTATTTAATTGTCAACTACCGTGACAATTTTTTACACACTGTTGATACAAGTATCGTAAAAATTAAAAATAAATTTTTACAGAAAGTTAAAAACATTACTATAAATACATACATTTTACACGAATGTATGTTCTTACAGTAGTTTGTGGAAATATTTTAAGTTATAAAAAAAACCATTAATGCATACCCTTAAAATTAAATGACAGAAATGCTTGATATTTCATATAAATAACACTTATAACTACAATTAGTCTTTTTTCTTTGGCTTCTTGGGATTACGTGATCGAGATTTAGCTTTACAAAGGGGACAGATTGGTGCATTTCTATGAATTTGTTGATGACACGATAAACATGATTTCATAGGGGGTGGTTGTTGCCTAAAAGCAAAGATAGAAAACATAGAAGCTAATACGGTGCTATGTAATATATTTTTGTTATTTAATGTCACTGTCATCGATAAGATTTTTTATAAAATTTAATATATCTGACATAACTAGTTTCGTGACTTATATATTATGTAGAAATATAATATAAAATTGCGATATACCAGTGGTACCTGAATGTTGGAGCAGGTGGGCCTGGAGCTGGTGGCAACGGTCTTGGTTCTGGTTTACTCGGACCTTGAAGAGGTTGAGGAGCAAGGAAGGGTGTGGAACCACCTGGATGACCAGGATGGTGTAAAGTAAGAGGGGGTAATAAATCTTCTCCCCTTACTTCTACCCTCCACTCTGCTTTTTGCATTGGACGGTCAAAATAGCTGTGAACAAACTATCCGTTAGTAACGGTTCAATTTAACACAATTCATATTTATTTCACATTTAAACTTACTCCGGTGAAATGAGATCAGATTCTGTTTCGTATAATTCTGGTAACCTTTCCAGCCCTAAAAATTCCCTACGCATACGATCGATATCATGTTTCAGAGGTTGATAATCATTATTATGAATTAATTTTGCAGTTTCCCTTGCTTTGTTTCTAGCTTCTTCTGCCTGTTTAATAACAGCTTCCATCTGAAATAGATGCACGTATAATTAATCCGAAAGATGAGAGACTAGACGTACGTTTAATCATACCGCATTTATGTCCGCGTGTATTTGTCGTAACTCTTCAACGTGTGCCATTTTTTCTTGCATAAGAAGGTCCATTTCTTGTTTGTACTCTAACAAACATTTTTCCTCCTGTTCGGTCTGTTCCACCTCTTGCAAAATTCTCTGCTTCATTTTTTCCAATTGAAGCGTCTTCGATCTAACAAAATTGGTAGAACGTTTGAAACTTTTATTTCGTAAAAAATAAATTAAGTAGTATTGTAATCTATTATACGTGGGCGTTATACAGATACTCTGCAATTTATGAATTATTCAAAAGATTTGACGAAAGTTTAAGAAAAGGATTTGAAAATATAAATTCGTATATGTACTTGATGTCTTTCAACGCCTCCAACTTCGCGAAAATGACTGTAGTTTCGGTAGCTGACATTGTTAAACGTTTCCTGCCACTTTTGTTTAGACAAGCCCTGTCAAACGGAAGACAACTTGTTTATCAAGTAAATACACCGAATTCAAGAGTGAAATTCCGTTTGTCAAGGCATCGCGGGCAATATATTTAGGGAAGAATTATTGTGATATTATATACACAGTACTTTTATTGGAAACTGAGCGAAATTGTCGGATATTCAATTGTGTTTTCGAAAATTAACCAACTCCGTTGACATGCAACACAATGAACATAAATTCATGGCATGAATCACACCGATAAGCATCTCTCTATAGATCAGAGACAGGCAGTTTTCAGATCCAGATGAATGCACGCGCCGTTCAGCGATGCATCGAGGAACTAAAATAAAAAGAGCGGTCTGTTTTGAAATAAAATGTTTCATCGTGATCCGATAAGAATGATGTATGAAAATTGGTTAAAAAAGTACTCAGATTTAAGATACACTCGACAGATGGAAAATTTACTATCAGAAACAGCGATTTCATTTTGATTAAATTGAATCTCCGCGATGATTGTTATCTGCAAACATTCTCAGATGGATCATAAAATGGTACTTAACGCAATCTTTACCGTTAACTCGTATTAAAATTAAATTAAAACTCATTTAACAAAAGCGTAACGATCGATCGCGAGTAAAATTATCTCATTGTACAAAGATAATCGCGTTTCGAGCATATAAACTTACACAGAGAACTTGAACAATGCTAAATCTACATCTTCGTCAAACTTTCGAGAGTGCGATATCATACCGTTTGTAATCTCAATAAATTTTTATTCCAAACGAGATCGTCTAATAACGCTCTATGTCTTCAGCGTGTTACCGAAGAATCTCAGTTATCAGCCTCTACGCAAATGCCTATACATCTCTCACGGTGAAATTACATATCGACTCCCTTAAACGGAGCAGGCAGAGAGTAGCGTGTCTCTCTGAAAGGATTTCTACGACGATTCATCGTGAATCGAAATGGAATCTTAGTCAGCAATCGGTGTCGCGTATGTCTTAGGGATAGTAGCTGTTAAAACGCGATCGGCCAAGCATAGGAACAGATTCGTTTCTGTTACCCGATTCTTATTTTCGCAGGTGGATTCGAAGAACTCGACGCTCAAATTGTTTATCAATTCCATTTGAAGTGTGCGTACCGTATTCGTAAAGTTATCCGTAGCGTTAATTTTTAAAGAGGAGACGACAATTACGAGAACACAGCCGTGACCGGTATTCCTTAGCGGTACAGAGTACACTGGTTCGACGTTTCGCAGAGGAAGAGGTGTTCGAAGAAAAGAAACAACAGATGGGTAGAGATATCCTCGCGAACGGAACCGAGACGATAGGCGCGGATATCAAATTAGTCTCGTAGAACGTCAGTCGTGTCCCGCAGCAGGTCGTGTTGTTGACCCAACTTTTACAATAATCCAGATAAGAGAAAGAGAGCAGCGTCTGAAAAATGCCGCACTGCCCACGATGGCCTCGCATCTCTCCCCCGACTTTTCGTCATGTTCACCGGCCGCTGTGCATCAGTCCTCCACCAACTTAGTACCGGGTACAAACTTCTGAAGCCTCTGTGTGACTAAGCACTGACAAACTTTCGAGTGTCTGAAGCTCCGCGAGCTGTGAATATAGGACAAAGGAGAGTGCCTCGACGGCGTAAAGTCGAGCGGTTTCGACGGTTTCCTCGCCGCGTGCACGGAGGGGAACATTTTTCCGCTTTAACGGCAGCCTCTCTTCTCGCGGTTGGAGTGCATTAGACGAGTTTCTACGTGGCAACATCATGGGGTCCAGGATGGGGTCTAGAATGTAAGTAATTCATACGGACCGCGTGTTTCACGCATACTTACGAGCTTTTACCCTTCTGTCTATCTCCGTTCGGCGGCCGCGCGCGTTGTTTCACGTCTAACAAGCGTGAGAAGCTAAGGAACGATCAGAGTTTGCGAACAATCGCTAGATACATCGGAATATCCGTGGAGAATCTTGTCAAATTTTAATTCGATCGATTTTTCTTTTCTTCGATGCACGAATCATCGATTGCGATTTTTCTATGCACGCGAACAAACTTTTCGTGTCTCACGGAAACATTTTCCGGCGACGGAGCCAAATCTTCAGTCGTAAATTGTCTAAAAATAATATAGCCTTTATACCATTTGTGATCGGAACGGAACAACATAGAAGAATGTACATGTTTATCGAACTTCGCAGACGAAGACCAGTCGTGATGATTCTTTTATCTACTCGTCGATTTTGTCGTTTATTAAACACCTCCGTATCTGTGTTCAATCGACAATCCGTCGCCAATGAAGCGTACTTTCGACAATTCTATGGAACAAAAAAAGAAAATGGCGTCGGACATCCTCTCGCGAAGGATGTTTTCGTTGGGAAACATCGTTGCGACGATTAACAAGAGATATAATCAGCAATGACTAGTTGAGAATGATAGGCTACGTCTAACGATCGTGTTACGCTAAATTAATAATTACAATACCGCTTTGTTGCATCGAACTGGGCGTTTATGGCGCGAAAATCAAGAGAGAAACGCGTGTAGAAAATTTGCAAAAATTTACAGAAAGGGGGTCGCGTAGTTTTCTTATGAAACGATCGGTGGTCGTGTTACAACGAACAGCAAATAAAATAAGATCAAATGAAAGAAGAAAACAAACATAAAAAATATGGCTGTCGACTTCGAAACGAATCTTTGTATCGAAATTGTGCTCTCGTTAAAAAATGTTAAGACTTTATTTAAATTCTCGTCGAAGTTTATCCCGATGCAAAGTTAGTCACGTTCTCACGAGGTTGCTCGGCGAACTTGACGTTCCGTTCTGTGATTCGTATTTTCTGAGCGTGCCGATTTTTCACCGCTCTATCATAGTAAATCGTTGTCGAGCGACAACGGGTGGAGGACGTTCGCCTAGGCCAGGATTCGTCAACCATTCGGTTGAACGCGTTGAAATTGAATGGAAATTATTGGGGGCTGCCGCGACGCACGGCACGTGTTCATTTACCTTGTCATTATGCTTCGCTGACTAATTTGCGCGGGGAATCATTAGTCTCGCGTCGAAACTGACCTTCGAAATGTTTGCAGAACTTAACTCCTATTTACGGGAACGCTTAGAACCGGCACGGTTCTCGTAATCGTGCCAATTCACGCAGCCGGTTCATGGTTTTCTTCACCTTTATACGTTTTACTTTTCCTTTCTTATGCGCTCGAAAAAGACCGAGTGTATCTTTTGGAGGGGGGAACAATTAGTAGGAGTACGAAAGAAGGTTATTTGGAACGTGCAAATAATTTTTTTTTTTCTTCCTCTATCCTTCGTTGATGCGTGATTCTTTAAAGACAAATAATTGCACAGCTCCGTATTTTCTTCATTTATTTATTTTATTAAACGACTGGTAGATAAGATTTGTGTGTCAGCCAATGACACTTGAGCGATGAATGTAGCTCACGATATATTGTAAGATCGGTGTAAAAACTTGTTGACGAATGAAACGTTTTATTTATTTTTCATTAACGATTCGATTATAATTGATTTAATATGAACTTTCGATAAATGTAACGTGGATCCCCGCGATTCTTTTACTTTAAGATCAATTGTTCTGGGTTTCTGCAAAGCTCTTCCATGGAAATTTTAAGTCGAGACAAACCTATTTGCTCGCGAAGATTTTGCGGTTCCTCCGAGATCGACGATCATCGGGGAAGATTACTAGAACGATTGGCGTGCTTATGCAAAATCTTAAATAAATGTGGTTTATTGCCGTGCAAACAGACTGTGGCTTGTACGATGAATACAGTTTTTATTCAATGACCATGATAAACGTCCATCGTTATCTATTTTATTTTTCAACAACCCCCCCTTGTTCTTGCAATTATTTCTTTTTTCTTTTTCTTTTAACCAGGTCACGGAACGTTATTTAATTCGATAAAATGGAGTAACCTACAAATATTTGTGCAGCGAACAATTACCGACCTCCTTATGCTCTCCTTTCTATCGCAAACTCTCTTTTCTTTCCTGCTATTTGTTTTTTATTATCGTTACTGACCGTTGATCGAAAATATTTTAATTGAAAGTACATACAGGGTGGTTAATAATTTTTAACAATGGTACATAATGATGTAAAATTCTAGAAACGATCGATAATCGGATATTAAAGTTTGATACCACTTTGATTGCGAAAGAAACTCTTATCGACATATTGACGAATCTTTAATGAGATGCGAACCCGTTTTGATACAACCTGATAAACCATGCTCGAGTGTTTCATAGTTATCACTTTCCTATTAAGATCTTTACGTAACGCGATTTCGCGCTTTTCGTTATATTTTAAACGCTCTTTACGTAATATCGTGTAGTACATTGAGAAAAAAAGGTTATAAAGATTGGCGCGATGCTATTTTCATTTCGTTCATCGATTATCGTATCCTTAGAAATAGAAAATTGTTCCTCATCTCAAGCGAAGAGATCACTATTTTTAAAGTTACTTGTATCGCGAGATATTTAATACTTTTTATTATTCTTTGGATTGGATTCATCTTCCAGTTACGAGATCCGTGGATCAATTTCAAACGCTATAATTTGAGAAACGTTCGCGGGTAAACACGTATCAATATCGACGATGCAATCGGTACAATAAATTACGTTTATCTAATCGAAACGTAGGAGCATTGTTCGTTTAGAAAAACATAAACAGCAATATCAAAATCAAATAGAAAAAACGCAAATCTATCTGTAATTTATTCCGCATTTTCTGTCTATGTTTCCGCTATATGTTTACTCCTTATAATCGCCAACATAATGTCGTTCATTGTTCCATCTCCGGTTTTTTCATAATTTTTCTTTTTTTCTTTACCACTGATTTCTTTTTTCATTGCCACTAATTTTTATCCCCCATTTCCATTCATAATTTCTCAGAGAAAATTCTACCGTTAAAACCGATTTTGTTTAATCCGCCATTATTCCATTTATCGTCCATCCGTCGAAACATGGTGAATAAAACTCGAATCGGTCCAGGGGTGATCGCCAGAGATCAGTGAACCACCGATATCGGTTTTCCCTATCGTTCGACGATCGTATGGTGTAAAAATCGATTTTTCCATAGAAATGTTGTATATAACGGTTGATATAACAATAAACTATTGGACGTTAGTTGCAACTAAGCTGTCGCATTCGGTCTAAGCCAGTGAAAACCAGTTTTATTTGATTTTTCTCCGGTTGTTTTCGATGAACCGAATAAGACAAAAATACGTACACACGAGTAAGCGAGCGAGTACAACATCACCCGTTTTCTCTTATCTGTTGCGTTATCTGTCGGCGTGCCAACCGCGGGAAATCGCGCAGATTTTTCTGGCCACGTGGATCGAGCATTATTCAACGTAAAAGCTACCACTTTTTGACGATGAAGAGTGAACAAAATAATTACGAACTCGAACATTTATGACTAGATTACGGACGATTAAAGTACACTCATTTATACCAAGGGAATTTAAACGATAGGTATTTGAAACAATATATAATTCAAAGGAAACAAATTTTTGAAAATCATGAAAAATCTTAAAAAAATGCACTGTTCTGTAAAAAATTACGAATCCGCCATTTTAACTGTTTTTGTACTTCCTAGTGTTAATTCGGGGAGTTTTTTCTTGTTTGGACTCGATATTTTTTGAGTATTTTCGAAGAAGTCTCATCCTTGGCGGCAGGATGGCGCTTTCTCGTAGAGGCGATTGCTCGATCATTTAGAATATTTTTTGCGTTTCGAAACAGAGTTTAGCAATTATGATTATTTGAATTACATGTTTTTTTGCGAGCTTGATGATAATTGAGAGCGTCATAGTTTTTTCGGGAGGCAAATACTCGATGGGTTGGCGAGAAGATGTAACATCCGCAAGTTTGAGGTCACGCTTTTTCTGATAATAAAACAGAGCGAAAAAAAATAAGTTGTTGCTATTTTAGGGAGCTGATTCGCATGCCTTAATGATTGGATGTTTTTTTAGTGAAAGTTCGGATATTTAAACGAATAACGTATACTTCGGAAGAAAGTTTGCAGACGAAGCAGAGGAAGGAACCAGACTTTTAACGGTGTTTCTTTAATTTTTTTTTTTTTTTTAACAATTCGACGAATTTCGTTATCGAAGAAAAAACTGCATCTCGATTCGTGGTTCAAGAAATTCGTGACAAAGCGTCGTTTTAACGACGGCCGTAAGCTCGCGGAACGACATAATGTCTCTCGTGAAGGATTGTGCAATTGCTCGCCACGATCATTCATTAAATAGTTTAAAAAAAGTTTATGCTCCAACCATGGAATTTTAGTAAATAACCGAAAGCCAGTAGACCGCGAAATACGAGTCGGTGATATTTTATGTCACGTAATCATGCGGTGCTACGCTCTGTCTAAAAAGGCTTCTCATCGAGTTAATCGCGCTGCGTGCGGACTTCGATTATGGAGATTCGCGAAGGATTTTCCATTTTTTCTTTTTTTTTTTTTTAAGTATCTCTAAACAGACCAAGGGTCATGAAAAAACCTTTTCTTTAGTCATTGCTTTGCAACGTAAAAATCTCAACTTCGTTGTCCTATATTTATTTCTATTCCGTCAGCCATCTTTTATCATTTTACAAAATAAACAACCCCACCTTATTATTAAGTTAAAGGAAATTAAATTTCCCATTTGAAATGGTCATCGGTTATTTCACGGCGGACAAGTTTCACGCGAAATCAACGTGGTACGAACCGGTGGTCGAGCAAGCGGTCTGCCGATCGGAAAGACCAGAACTTAAGAAGGACCGATTCTTTCCCCCTCCGACTATTTTGCTTCTTCCCCCACTGACCCCACGGTGGTCATCGGGGACAGTGCAGAGTTGTGGCATACGTTTACCTTCAAAGACAGTTGCTGCAATAATAAGACGGCTGTGGTCGTCCAATAATGTAGCACGTGGCACGTGTCGATTCGCGATCTTTTTTTTTTTTCTTCACTTAACCGCGTTCCGAGTCGCGAAATCAACGAGTCACGCACAACCAGTGAACGCTGGAAGATGGTGTAGGCGGTTTGTGAAAGGACACCAAAAACGACTGGACACCTGTTTCACGCGTGATACTCCGTTTCGAGCGACGACACGTTGCGAACGCTCGTTGGTTGATCGTGAGTGCAGTTTTTTTCAAGGTACACGCATATTATATGGAATTCGGGATGAAACGTTGATTTTTCGATATTTTCTTTTTTTTTTTTTTTTTTTACGTCGAATGTTAATTGTCCAGGTGAATGACTCGAGTGAACGAACGACGTCGCTGTTTCAGTCGATGAGAGATACGCGATCGCAATTATAATTCGCGTGAAATTCTATCTAGGATCGTTTGTTTTGATAGATCTTGATCTCGAGTAGCTTTGAATGGTAGCAATTATTCTTTTCATTTTAAATGCTAGCATGAAATTGTGCCGTGTTCGTTGAAGACTTGCTCGGGTCTAATTGCACGTCAAATTAAGAAGAATAGGGATTAGATGGGAGCGTTTAAGTTGATAGATGCAATTGATCGCACAACTGGACTGCGTTCCAAGGTAGGCGACACAGTCGATTGCGTTCGTTCCTCTTGTTGCGTTTGCCTGGTTCCGCTTCGTTTCGGCCGATCGAATCGCAATATTGTAATTGACGAGACGAGTTAGACTTTAATTCAGTTGACTTGGAGGCGTTTAGTGCCTCGTATCGGTCATCGGTTACACGCGACATATACTCAGTAAGGATATCTCTTGTGATTAATATGCATAAAATGAGGGTTAAAAGAAATTTAATACAATTGCTATTACAAAGATTCTTAAAATCATTTTACTGTTTTAAAAGAATCTTGTTTTTTCTTAAAGACTTTTTTAATCGAGTATACGAAACAAAAGTAGGTGTAGAATAACTGGCTAATCAACCTATTCGTTCAAACTGGTCGGTGCACAGAGGGAAGAAGGAAAAATTAGAGAACGTTGAAACGATACTGTTTTTAGTGGAGGTAACGCGATAGTAACTTCATACACTGGCGTCTTTATTGAAGAATTAGGATTCTCTAGAGCCGGTCAGATCGTTTAAATCGTTAATGGTATGTTAATCTCGTCGAGTATCTCAATGAGACGGAGTCACCGCGAAATTGTACGCGAAGGACGAAACCTGTATAAGTCGTTTCGTTCATTTCGCAATTCAACGATGTCGTTTCATTTTCTTTGCGTATTTTGCGTGCTTGGACGATACCCGCAACGCATGAAAATTCCAAACGATATCCCGTATCTCTGCGAATTATCATTAAATTCAACGAGAAAGAAAAAAAAAGGAAAAATTCCGCTAACAATTAACAGATGAAAGATCCGGTTCTGATCGACCTTCCATTCGTTTACCATTCCAAATCCTCCTACCACGTTGCAATGATCACGATTTATCTATTCATCTATCCTGGAATGCTCATTCCAGCAAAAAAAGAAATGAAATTACACGTGAGTTACATGTCGGCGATAAATAATAATAAATCCGACGATTTACGATGACATCGCGGAACGTGCTCATTTTCTGCTGCATCGTTGGCTTCCACATCCATATTTATCTGACGAGATTGAAGGGCAGCGACAACTCATCTCCTCCTTGAAACGTTAAATCGGTCATCTAGAGTTGGCCACGCGAAGATCGTCAAGGAGACGGCTCCGTTTGCCGCGAATGGCATATAAATGCCGATCGTCGAGACGTGCAACACTTTCAGAAGCGCTCTTTCATATTAGAAAGTCAATGGCATTCCATGTAGGAAGGTCATTGTTCAGCGAAGACCACATCGATCCATATCTTCTTCTTTCTTCTTTTTTTTTTTTTTTTTTTTTTTTTTTTTTTTT
>SMSQ01026122.1:548342-717127 GCA_019453375.1 Ctenoplectra terminalis
TTTTTTTTTTTTTTTTTTTTTTTTTTACAAACTATAGAATTGTTTTAACAAAAGCGAATCGAAGCTTGCAGTTCCTGTTAGAAATCGGTAGCCACGGTTCCATAGCACGCTTCGATGACGCAATTAATTTTTTATGTATGCACGCGGGACGATGTGAACGCCTCCGTTTGCACTGGTTTTTCCTTTCTTTGTCGAGCGTCCATTCGCTTCGATTCACGCCAGTAGAAAATCGGAATTCGTCGCGACCAGTTGGACGCGATCGCGCACTGCGTTCGCGCGAGCACGCGGTCAGCTCGTTCGCCTTTTATCGGCATTATTGTTGGACCCTGTATCAACGATTAAGGTTCCTTCCGTCGAGTTTCATCCAAGTTTCAGGCAATAGTTAGTTACACATCAGATGATTTCATTTGACAATCGCAACGACGATGACGTATAATTCGTGATTAGAAATGTTGCCATATTTCTCCGATCGATCGGTCGTTTCTTTGGCGAACGCTGGTCGTTGGTCGGATGATAGGCGACGGCGTGAAAGTCCCGTTCGCGACTGGTTCCCCCATTTTTTCTCTCTTTTATTTCTCCCCTTTCTGGTCGTTTGGTAAAAATTTGCAACCCGGTCTCGCCGCTTTTATGTAATGTTCGCGAGCAATTGCGTCGTTCCCGCGCATTTTCCGCGTGCCTTAGACGATCGAACAGCGATTTGGCCTTCGATGCGGGGTCAACGAGGAAATGTCGCCCGCGGACCGGCATAATTCTCGAATCTCTGTGTGTTTGCAGCCTCAGAGGCGACGAGGAGGATAGCATGAGGCTCTTTTGTTCGCAGAAGGACGATTCGTCGTCGGCGCCGAAAACCAGGGATGATTCCAGAGGTAATTACTTTTACTGATACATACTTTCTTACTTAAAATCTTTCTATTTGGCACTGTGATCGATATTCTTTCGGGGAATATTAAAAACGTTCTCAAACTTCGCTTGTCCAAAAGATAGTAAATACTTTTGTATAATTTTTACCTTCAACGAACACGTTACGTTAGAGTATTTAATTATATATTATTTTCTAGTTTCTTGATCTTCTAAACTTTTCTTTACATCGTAATGAAAATTTTATTCCTGTCGATTACCATGGGCCACCACCGATGGCCCACTAAGCATTGAACGGGGTTAATTAATGTGTCGATTAATCGCGTGCCCGTTCGCAAACCACAGGCACGATTTGCTTAACACATCTGTTCGCCTTGATTAGTCGTAACTCAAGTTAATCGTTCACCATCGTGTGTCGTCTGTTGCTGAAATTGTAACGATGCACGCTAAGAATATTTACAAACAGACACAATTTTCTTTTTTCTTCAAACCAAGCGATTTTTTTTATCTTCCTAGAATTTCTTTTTCAGCTCTTCCTCTTTTGTTTCCTCAAACAATAGTAGAAGGCTTCGCGTTGTTGTTGAGCGACAAGACTCATTATCGACGTCGGCTAAATCAATTAGAATGACGTTCCAGTTGAAATTTGCGTTAAGTGAAACGCGGCAATGCCCCTTTAACCGAGGGGAACAGAAAAAGATAGCGTTCGTTTTAGCGATGACGAATAAATCGATGGCTAGTGGTGTGATTACCTGGCTAATGGTCGGTCGTTAAACGAAACGCGTGATTTAGGAGGAAATTATCGCGATCGCGATTACGTGCACGCGAGGAAGGGGCATTGAAGTCACATTTCCTTTGTCTTTTTTCCTTTTCTCGTGACCGGGAAAAGAACTATCGCGTGTCAATGGCATGCTTCAATTTTTCGCCAGAGAATCCAGATAAGTCTTAACGCGTCGAGCGTCACGCCGGTCCCTGCGGACCGACGCTAAAAATCACATTAAAAAGATACGACTTTCCTTCGCAGGCCTTTACAATCTTCATCTTAAATTCTTAACTATTTTGCGATCAAATGTTTTTTAATCAATATCACAGCACCCAACCTGAAGGAAAGTCGACCAAAATTTGCATAGCGTTTAACGTGTTAAGGATCAAGAGATTGACCCGATTCCTTTTTCGTTTTTTTTTCTCGTTAGAGTGGTTTTGTAGAATTTTAAATCGGATGAACNGAATCAATATCACAGCACCCAACCTGAAGGAAAGTTGACCAAAATTTGCATAGCGTTTAACGTGTTAAGGATCAAGAGATTGACCCGATTCCTTTTTCGTTTTTTTTCTCGTTAGAGTGGTTTTGTAGAATTTTAAATCGGATGAACTAGACGGTTCCGTTGATGGTCGGAAAACCGTTTTTTTTTTTCCACAGGGGAAAAGAGAGGCTCGGGCAGGAAGCAGGAAGTGGATCGTTTCGGATACTATCAAATGATCATGTTTGCGATAATAAGCTTGCCTCTGTTCCTGTCAGCAGGATTCACGCTTGCCTACGTATTCACAGCCGGCGAAGTTAAATACAGGTACTGTACCACCGATGCAATCACGATTGGAGCATATTTTTTTTTTTTCCTTGTTTTCGCGTAATTTATCGCTTGCATCCGCGCCTTCTTTGTTCGGACCGTACTTCGTTTCGAGCAAACTGGTCGTTTATAAACTCGTGCTCGGACGAATAAACTCTGGCAAATGGGTTTGAATAATGTGCGACGGTCAAGTGCAATTAACGAGGTGGTTCTAATACTCTGTGACTACGGTGATTAATTGTGCATCAAATTATGTAATCGATGCAATGGATAATTGATTACTTTATTAACCGCCTTGTTAACCCCTTCGCGGTGGTCGAGCGTAGAGATTGCTGCAGAAAGTTTTACTCGTTTAAATCTGTCTCGATGAAGCGACTTAATGCATTGTCAATTGAAACTTTCTTAAAAAGATTTGTCGAATAACATTTCTTTTAGGAAAAAAAGTATGAAAATGAAATGCATTGTTCATCGCGAAGGATCCGATGATAAACGATAAATCTATTTGAATTGTTGGCAACGTGTTACAGGTGCGCTGTATCGGAATGCGAAGATCTATCGAGTACAAACTTCGACATGCCCTGGATTGCTGATTCGGTTCCCGACATGTCGGAGATGTCCAAGTGTACTCGTTATATCGTTCGAAATCACACGGGAGCGTGCACGAATCAGACTTTCAGTAACGCCACTCAGAAATGCGACTCTTGGATCTACGATCCATCGGAGAACACAGTGCTCAGCGAGGTAAAATCGATGGAGCCTCCGATTGCTCGAAGCTAAGTAACCTTAGGTGATTCACGGTTTTCCTTCGCTTTCTCGATACAGTGGGATCTCACTTGCGACACCAATCGATGGAAACTCACCCTTGTGGGTACGATAAATAATGTCGGCCAATTCGTCGGACTGATCTTCGCAGGATACATCTCTGACAGGTGAGAAATAATCAGTAGAATTAACTCTGTGTTCTTAATTAGTCTCGACCGGCTCGAATCGTGTTGAGGAAATTGAGTTTCTGGTTCGATCCGGGTGTCTAACGACGTTCGATCGAGGAGGAGGGTGGAAAAGAAATGAGACGACTCTCGAAAGTTTTTCGGTGAACGTAACATTTTAACGGAGAGGATTCGATTCGTATCAACAGGTCGTTGATGTTCATCGGTTGAAATCGTCTCGTGGAACGTAGTAAAAATGTCAGAGACGGTTAAGATAGTTAATAATTCAGTGAAATCCAACTATAAAGAGCCAAGGCTGGGTTCTATAAAGTTTTTCTCGAGATCTATCCCCATAGTTCGAACTTCAGTTTTTAGAACGTTTTATGACGCGTCCTCGAGAGTCACCAGGGAACCGGAACTTCGGTATGCCGGCGGATGACTTTCGAGTTGGTCGCTAGCAAATTCTAATTCGAAGTCAGGGAATACTTGAGATTGTCCAGAGGGTAAGGTGTATTTAAATGAAACTGTACTTTGGACGAACTTTCAGAGATCTATGATAATGATTCGAACTTGGAGGATGTTCCCCGAGACTCGTCTTCGTTTTCGACCGATTCCTCTTGCTCGTGTCAAGGATCTTCTTGCACTGTATCGAAAACGTCGTTGGACGAAGTCTCGTGAAGACGGAACGATAAAGGGTCGATGTTCCATCGTCGAAAAGTTTACCAGGGACGATTACATTTCGTCTCGCTATTTTCAGATACGGAAGACGCACGATACTGACGCTTACCACGTTCCTGAGCGGAATCAGTGGCCTGATACATTCCTTCTCTGTGAATTATTGGATGTTTCTCGCGTTCGAATTTATCGACGCGACTGTCGCGGCTGGTATCTACAGCGCTGGATTTATTTTAGGTGAGTTAATAACGAGGCAAAGTAAGGGAAGATGTTCGACGTGAATAATGCTGATATAAATAACGGCCATGTTTCACGTGCCACGAACTACTCGGTGTAGGAACCTTTCGATATCGAAAAACGTAGCCGAAGGTAACCATTGCGGATCCTTCCGTTTGCCATTTCTATGACCATAATTTTCTCAATATTTCACTTAAACGGAGCATATTAATATATATATATATATATATAAATATATGATCTCACAATAATTTTGTAGTTTCGATCAAATTTTTCAATCGCTTAGAAATTCGTAAATAAGAAACGAATTATCACGAATCCAAAATCGAATACATATTCTTAGAATGGTAATTGTTTTCAGGAATGGAAATGGCAGGAGTGAGAGGCCGAGTTCTAGCCAGTACCATCATCTGCTGCATGTTCGCAGTTGGTGAAATGTTGCTTGGATTGATCGCGATGTGGCTCAGATCGTGGCGATTGATCCTTCGAATGGTGTACGGTCCGGCGTTGCTCGCCATCTTGTTGCCCGTGCTGATCCCGGAATCAGTCAGGTAATTTCCTTGGGTGACTAATTCGCATTGTCCGTGGGTCTTGTTAACGATCTCGATATGAACTCCTTTGAACGATCGAAGAACTCGTCGTTGCGTTCTACGACATCCGGCCAATTAACCGGTGGACCTTTGACATCACGGTGCCCTTGATTGGACCCGGTATTCTCTAATCAATTAACGCGGTTCCCGATAAGAGAATCCTCGCGTGTGTAGGTCGCTTTTAATCTTAGGTTCACTGTTCCGTTCCAACGGATCATTTTCTTATTGTTCCTTTTTTCTATGTACGCCATAGGTTATCGATAAAACGTGTCCTAAACAAACACATACACAATCGTTTTCCCCTTCGAAAATTACTATAAGAAAAACAAAGAACAATAAAAAAAAAAAAAAACAAAAAAAAAAAAAAAAAAAACAACAACAAAACAAAAAAAAAAAAAAAAAAAACAACAACAAAACAAAAAAAAAAAAAAAAAAAACAACAACAAAACAAAAAAAAAAAAAAAAAAAACAACAACAAAACAAAAAAAAAAAAAAAAAAAACAACAACAAAACAAAAAAAAAAAAAAAAAAAACAACAACAAAACAAAAAAAAAAAAAAAAAAAACAACAACAAAACAAAAAAAAAAAAAAAAAAAACAACAACAAAACAAAAAAAAAAAAAAAAAAAACAACAACAACACAAAAAAAGAAAAACACACAAAATGATGCCATTTTCAAGGTGGCTATTGGCGAATGGGAAACACGAAAAGGTGGAGAGTATTTATCGGAAAATGGCTCGTATTAACGGGCTGCAAATCTCGGAAGAGGCGATTGGAACGTTCAAAGAATTGAACATGGTGAAGACTGAGAAGGTACGGTCACATAAAATTACTTCTTCAACTTCCGAAAGTTAGAGCTACTGATTTGAATCGGATATTCGTGTAATTGTTATCTATCCAGGTAACTCATAAATCAGCAGCTCTACTCAAAATATTTTAAGATCGAAACAATGGTATCTTACTTTACAGACGGAACAAATGGTACTGTCCGAAAAGAGGACCCCAGTGATGCAAGTTCTGAACAGTTCGGTGATGCTTACCCGCTTGCTGGTTTGCTCGTTTTGCTGGCTGACGAACACTTTCGTCTATTACGGATTGTCATTGAACTCAGTGGCCTTCGCCGGTGACAAATATGTTAATTTCATACTAGTCGCCATCGTTGAAATACCAGCCTATTTTCTGACCTGGTTTTTGACCGATTACATCGGCCGTAAAGCTACCCTTTCATCGTCTTTCTTATTGAGCGGCGTGTTCTGCCTGGCTATACAATTCGTACCGACAGGTAATTCCAATTTTTCTCAAATTTCTAAACAACGTACAGTACAAGTAAAAGTTGAAGTATTTAAATATATTGTGGTCATCGGAACGAAAAATTTAATTTGGTTATACTCTGCTCTAGAATATTTTAACTCGAATTACAGGAATATAAAACAACGATGCTTAACATATCTGTTCCAGGATCCTTGACCTTCCTACCACTGATTCTTTACATGGGAGGAAAATGGTGTATCACGATGTCCTTTTCCACGGTTTACATTTACACGACGGAATTGTTCCCCACAAACTTGAGACACTCTCTCCTTGGAATTTGCAGCATGACCGGCCGCATGGGGTCAATATTGTCACCGCAAACTCCTCTTTTGGTAAGTCGGTCACCGCAAGAATGTACATCGTAGAACGTGCCGATATGAACCGCTTGTTGCTTGCATCCTATTTCAAACGATAGCTGGCTCAAAGATTCTGACCATTACACTCTTCATATTCTGTATAACTTTGTCAATCTTGGATAAAAAAAATTCGTGTCTCTTCGTGAAACGAGTTTTCCTGCGTGAGAAATATGATGCTCTCCACTTTTTCAATTTTCACGTGACTCTTCGTAACGCAGGCACAAATCATGCCCGAGCTGCCGTTGATTCTCTTCGGATGCATGGCACTGTCCGCGGGGCTGCTGTCTCTGTTCTTCCCGGAAACGTTGGGAACGAAACTTCCGGACACGGTGTGGGAGGCGGAGAACATCGGCAAAGTGCAAGTGAAGCAAGAGCTGCAGGATTCACCGTCTTAAAGGGTTCGAGGGTGCATCGCGACGCGTTATAAATCCGACGCGGAAGAACAAAACGCAAGAAGGTAGACGAGAGAAGAGGGAAAGAAAAAAAAAAAAGAAAGAACAAACCAACGAAACACACGAGAAAGGAATAAAAAAAAAAGAAACCGAATTGAAAAAAAAGTGGAACCGTAAAACGTATAGCAGCAATGGCTTTCAGAAGTTTCTCTCCCCCTTCGAAGACTATCGGTCGCGACTGTCTCTCGTCGCGACTTGAAAGCCTGAAAACGCGCGAAGAAACATCGGAAACGAAAGAAGCTTAAACGCGTTCGCATATACGCTATCCATGTTTGATAATTCGACGCGTTGAAATCGACACAGTTCAATCGCGACTAATTTGCCATAAAGTAGACTGGTTGCGAAACGAATCGACGAGTCATCGATTGTTAAAGTGAAAAGAGAAGAAAATATCGGCCCCGGGGGAGAATTGGTAGCGCATCAGGTTCAGTCGATAATTTCGTTGGCTCGTTTATTCGTTTTTGCTTGCACAGCCGACAGATAAGGCGCGCTGGATCGTTCCATTCTTCTTCGTTTGTACATCGTCCGTTTAATGAATTTTTAACGCAGTTAATTATACCTCGTTGCTACCAGTTAAGGCTATCGTTGACATGTCCACGTTATCTGTCGTCTAGAGGTCTACGTACTGTGAGTCACACATGTATAAATACACATCGCTAAATGATGCTTCTTCCGCTTAGGAGAGAAAATATAGTCATACTCAGGTATTTACACAGTATTGCTGCATCATTCGTTCGTAAACACGTATTAGGTGGTAAATTATATCAGGATCTAATTCAGTGTTTCCGGTTCAAGCATTTTAGGACCATATCGGACATTGTTGTCGTGTCGCAAATCGTAAGGCGTGTAGAGCATCGTGCCATTATAGCGCATCGCCATCGAAGAGTGAATCAACAATCGTAACGTGTAATTTAATCCAATGTATATTTATATGTTTATTAGACGATATTATTATTCCGACAGAGTATTTCGCAGCTGGATACGTGGCTGCGTACAAAGCGTACGATACAATTGTTTCATGAAAATTGCACAAGAACACACGGTGGATAGGCCACGGTGCTGTTTTAGGGAATTACGGAGAGCAATTGTATTAAGAACGATGTTCGCAACGATGGAAATATTTTGTCACGCTATTTGCAATAGTTCTTGCAAAACTGTATTTTCGGGACGAGTATTATTGTTTGTTGCCACGAAGTATTAACTAAAATATTATGTAAATATCTCTGGAACACGGTAGTTCCTTTCAGTATATTTCATCAACATAACTCACAGTTTGTACATATAATGTTCACGTCACAGAAGATGTTTCCATCGTGACGCGAGTCGCAAAATTTATTGACGCTTCAAAAGCAATCGTATTTGTTAAGTTTGAGGTAAGGATATACATACATAATAAGGTACATGTACTAAGCATTAATGTAACGAGGAGTACACGTAATTCTGGTAATACATAAGCAGTTACGAAACGTTGAATGCTGTTAATTCCACCTCCAAGGTTTGCAGGAAGTTCTCTTGGCACACTTTGAAACAATACCTCGACAAACTTCTACCTAAACACTTAAATGTAGGACCAAACACACTTTGTTACAAATCAATTGGTTTCTCTGTGAAACTCAATCGATCTCCAAGAGTCTACGGAATTCTATTCAAATTCTATTCGTTGGAATAAGACCTCGTGCTTTATATAATTGAATAGCTTGCTTTAAAGTAAAGAGAAGAGGATGAAAAACAAATGGAACAAAAATATGAAATAGAATAAGGGAATATGAATGTCCGAGTTTATGCACAATACGCAGCTTAAGAACACTGGCGCTTCTGAATATTCCATGCTCGCGTGTGTTCCTTCGCTCGGAACCCGGCTAAATGAAAGTACACCGCCATTATCTGCTCTCATTTGGAGAAAATGGAAGGCAAAGTTGTCTTTTGTGAGGCATAAAAGAGTTAGATGTGGCGCGGCATCTGGAGCACAATATCAAAGGGCTAATGCCGCGTAACACCGTTTACATCTTCGTCCCGGGGATATTTTAATATACACAGGGATTTAGATATTTCATTCTGACAAATTCTCGGCCTTCGCGTACGCTCAAAGGAAATTGAAGCAAGCGCCAGCTAACCAACGGGTGCAATAGGGCCGTGTATGCTGCACGCGATGCGGCTGGTTATTTTATGTTTACAGATGACTCGACGGCCCGTAATAAATATTGTTGTCCGGTCCACAAATCTTCGGGGCATCGCATTCGTCCTCGTTTCTTTTTTCTTATTCATGAAACCGCGCGCCGGACGTCCTCTCCTTTTACGTATAGTTCCTGGCGCTGTTGGCCACCATCGGGCCTTGACATTATGAAAATCGCAATAACACCAGAGATATATTGGTTCCATCCTGAATTCGATGACGTGGAATATTCGATTAAACAGTTTCGTTCTCGCGATTGACAAAGAAACAGGGTAAAGGAGAAATTCTTAATCAGGTGAATAATTATCCCTTGTTTTTCGATCGGCTCGATAATATTCTCAGTGGGATTTCCATGCATTCGTTTTTTAATATAAAATCGAATTTAGCGTAAAAACAATACACGGTACACCTTGATGTCGTCACCGGCGTCGCCCATTACCGCGAACAACGTCGAACGAGAACAAAACCGAAAAGACCATTGTACCATTTTATTAATATCCATAATGGAATTTCAACGCTGGTGTTCGGATCCGAACGGAGCGGTAAAAGTTTCTCCAATTCTGCTTTGCAACCTGGTATATAGTACCGTTACAAATATCCTCTGGTGGAAAAGCCGGTCTGTGAAAGGGTGGAATTTAATTAATATAATGCGCGCAGATCCAGCGACGCGAATGTCGTTTCTTCGTTCTTGATATAACGATTACTCCAACGAGATGGATTCCCTATAATTGGGCTCAGTGTAAGTCTATAAATCCGGGGATACGTTGCTCCACGCATCGGATGCATCTTCAACGAGCGTGTATCGTGTTCGAGCGCCTATGTACTACCTTTATCCTCGATTAACTACATGCCCGGAAGGGGTGGTTGGGGGTGCTGGCAGAAGGCTTGCTTTCGATGCAGCCAACTTCCTGTATGCGCGTGTTTATCGACGACCACGAAGAAGACAAAAAAAAAAAAAAGGCCGGTTCCAGATACAAATAATCCTGGGGCAAAGGAAAAGGTGCATCGATAGGCTCGTCGATGCACGCTGCGCTCTTTGTTCGAGGGCGCGTTCTCGAGCAGGCTGCACGTTGCCGTGGTTCCAGCTTTCGTTTGAATTACTACTATTTGAAGCGGAAATAGAAATTAATTTAATTGAAATAAAATTTGAATTTTGAAGTTTAGTTTCTGCTTTTTAATTAATAGAACAGTTTATAGGACGAATTATTGTATCGTATTTTTTTAAACGAACTTTCCAGCTTCGAGACACTTTTGAGTTACAGTATTCGCGTTATATGAGTTTCGAAACTTCTATTCCTCGTGGTTCTAACGTAGCAAGTTAAAATCACGGTGGTCAGTTTTCACGAAAGCTCTCCCTCCATCCGGCGTATCGATTAAACGGTTGCTAGCAATTTCCCGCAGACGGCGAGCCGATTCGTTAACACGAAAATATGATACGGATTTTATTAGCGCGTGAAATGAAAGCGATTTTGTTTCTCGCGCGGTGGCACACTTTTTTGCCGAGCTCGTGCGATTAACGCCGTAGCCCGCGTATCGTTTCGCGTTGTTACACGGCGCGGAACAGCTGGCCGAAGAGTTCAATTTTTGTCGCGCCGGAATGGGCGACGATTTAATGAAAACACCGGCAGGGTTTTTCCATGGGGAAAAAAAGAGCTTTCACCAAGACCAATTCCACCGTCACCTGCCAAACGCATGCCATGCTTCCATTACAACCAAACGAATGGAATAAGAAACGAGCTAACGACGCGAACACAGATTTTTAAATAAAAAGAGAAAAAAAAGGTGCAATAAACTCTTTTAAAACGGGAGAGGTACTTTTTATACAAATATTGTGTTATATGGATCCTGGAAATAAAAAAATTGCTATAAAAAGAGCATAATATTTTTTACGTAACTATACAGCATTCTTTGTTAACGCCTAAAATATTAGAGGTTTCGTTTGGTTCTTTTAAATGCATCGATATTCAAAGTTCCAAATGATTCATACGACTATAGTCTACTTTTTCTCGGTAATTATGTCAAATAGAAGCGTATCGTGTCGACGGGTTGAAATAAAATCGCGGAGAAATAGGAACGTGCGGAAACAGCGATATCCAGCATCCAAGTGGAGCACCGCCTCTCGAAAACATTTCAGATTTATCGTAGTCTTTGGTGAACACGCTCAACGCTCGTGTTTATCAATCTAGTCGCTTATCGATCACGCTACCGGCGAATGATCCCTGCGACGTCATCTACTGACCGCCGGAGGAGGAAGAACAGGAACTTCGCTTATCTGTTCCGACCACGTTAAGAGAATCGAGGGTATCTGTACGAAGTAAATCAGCTGGTATCCAGAATTGACGCGGAGAACCGGAGGGCAGCTGACGGTGACGCAGCGGAACAAAATGATTGGCGTATCGGTTGGCTCGGGGGACCTATTCTGCCACCCAGGGCTAAATGGATCGTCGATTTTTCCGTGACTGCCCTTGGGAACTAGCTTGATGGAAGAGAAGTCGTAGAAAGTAGTCGAAACAAAGGCAGAGGTTCGGATGAAACTGAGGTTCGTTCTGGAAAATCAAATTACGACACCGTCAATCGTCGAGTAGTAGAGACCAAATTCTAAACGAGTAATTAAAATATTAACTTCTCGAATCCCGAGTCATAAACGAATCTGGTAATTCGTTCCAGATAAATATATTGCTTTCACGATTTCCTCGAAGCAATTTGAAATGCTTTAGAAGTCACTAGTGAGTTGTGTAGGCGAGCAAAAACTTGGCGATTTAAAACGTACACGACAGAGGCGACGAACAAGTTGCTTCCACGTTTTCCTACAAGCATTTTCCTCGGTTTTCGAGACGAACAGCGGTCCGAGCGTGCAGTCACCGGACCATCGACAAATAAATTAGACGAAGCTGGGATTCTGGCTGTCCTAGGTTTCCATTAGGACCAGCTCCAGCGAGACGGTAAAGCGCGCGGTATTAGTCCGGCTGTCTAGCCTGCTATGGCTCGCCATTCGTCTCGGCTGGAAGATGGCTGAAAATAGCTAATTTCGAGGTCCGTAGGTTTTACCGAGGATTCTTGGCGTTTAGGTATTTGGCGGCTGTCATCGAGCGACATCGTTGTCAGCCTGGATGCCATGAAAGAATAGGATTTGCAGTTTCCATTGCGGTTCTATTAATATGTTTCCTTGGGTTTCGTCTTGTCTCATGATCGGCCATTTTGTTCCTGACCCTCCGTGGTTAGATTGCATGGACATTGTTCGTTTAAGTAGGAATTTGTGAAACAATTGTGTCAAACATTTTGGTAATTCTCCTTCGTAGTCTGATATATTATATTCTTTTTTATTTTATGGTTTCTCTTTTGTCTTTAATGTTCTATTAGAGTTATCAATGTTTTCCTGATAAGAAACGTCTTAACATATTGCCAATATTCATCTAAAGACCGAACAAATTACTCTTACAATTAGTCGAAGAGTGGTTGGCTGAGAATTCTGATTTCTGGAATGCACCAGAGTGTACTTACTCACCATCAGGATCCATCTTTATTTGAGTTCATCCCAGCGGACGCCCGGCCAGCTGGTCCAGCGGGCACGTGTAAGCTAAATAACTTAGTAGCCTGTTCTGTTGCAATTAGCGCAGACATCGGAGCGAGCTTCTTCGCGTCAGCGGATCGATAAATTGGCCAACGAACCCTTTTCGCTCGATTACGCAATTCGGAGTGGATTTTGATGAAAAATTGCGCGATTCCTGGTGGACTTCAATGAAAATAACCAGCGAGAAATTTTGGTATGGAAATCAATAGGGGACCTGTATCAACGTCAGCTCGTGATTTTCGAAACGAGCATTTCCATCGTGGAAAATAGCACCTGCAAAAGTAACCTTTCATTCGATGGAACACGCTATGAATGAGCAAAATGAAATCGTAGCGCGAATATCGACGCGTTTTGCGTTCACCGCGTACCGGGGTTGTAATTAACAACACGTCGGTTCATTAGGGGGTTACATAATGTCGATCTATCTTATTACTGGTCCCCGTTGCGGCGAAAATTCCGATGATACCCGCGTTACCGGCCCGTATCTATAATTTACTAAACGAACCGGCACGCGCGTCGCTATTAATATCGCAGCGTGAAACATAGGGTTCAGCGGTGGTTCCGGTTGATACACAGAGGATGTTTCTTTCGTTAAATAATTAATTAACGTGGTTCCGGTTGATACACAGAGGATGTTTCTTTGGTTAAATAATTAATTAACGTGGTTTTTCGATTTCATGGTTCTATTTTTCGTTTTTAATCGCATTTAGTAACTGGACAAAAGTGGACGAATACAATTATCGAACACCCCTGCGTAACAGCCCTAATATGCCGTCAAATTCTCGTTAAACTACCGCCCGCATGATCCACCCCTATCGTCTCGTTCACAAAACCCAACGCGTCGATAAAAAAAGAGAGTTCCATAGCCCTTACGATGAAAATCCTAGCGTCTCGTTTATCAAGCTTAACATCGAGGAGTCGTACAAATATGATAAGCCTACGAATATTATTATCGCGTTAAAAAAAAATTATCGTCTCCCTGTTAAAAGCATAAATTATATTGGGTAATCCAGAACAGTGTGCCAGAGGGTTGGTTAGTGTACCCTGTCACGGGGTGTCTCCGTTCTGTCGATTCGAATTCGATTATACAAGACGAAACCAAGGGAACGAGCTTCTCTCGCGAGAGGGTGGAGAATCCAAAAGGTACTTCCGGTTAAACGGTTAGCCAGTCAGCTGGCAAGAATAACGATGGAATAACGGAGCGGTTTGTTATTGAACGAAATGTCAGTTCGTGCATTATTCAACGGGTATACTGGTATCGGTGTTGCTAATTCGATCGCGGATCTATGTACCTTCGTGGCCGAGTTACGGTTCCCAGGAGTTGTTGTTCTGACTAATTAATACGCTGAAGTCGGACATTATATCGGACAGATTATTGGCGTAATTTCGGGAAAACGGTGTCGGGTTGGTTAGGTAACTAGTGTTGTTAGCGCGTGAACCGGCTTGACGTTCGTCCACGTATGATCGTCGTCGAGAATGCTCTTTGCGGAAGTTACGGCGTTAGAGGCACACGGTGGTTCGATCGAACAGAATTTAGGGAACGTTGATGCTCGAGCGATGATTACAGTTGTGAGCTAAATGGATTCTGTCACACTGTTTTGAGTGATTCTTTCCTTTTTTTTATTTTCTACAAGGGAATTTTCGAGGTAGCTGTACAAACGAGTGGAATGAATTAACGAGGAGAATAAAACGGTAAAAGTCGTTTAAAGCATGAAATAGAATTCCGTTGGGAATTCGTTTTTGCGAAAACTCAACGGTCCATTGATAACACAAAGAAGAAAACAAAATGTAAGGGAAGGGAAAAAAAATAGTTGGAAATTCATTGAGGCCATTAAACGTCCGTTCCGATATCGATGAAATTACTTAGGGAACCGATTTGCTTGCTCGATCGGATTAGTGCGATCGGATTCGAATACCGAAACGCCGGAACCTTACCGTGGATTTAATTAAATTTTCGCTCAGTGTACACGTCCAGCGTTTTCGTTTCACCGTGATTCCACCCCACTGCACCACCTTTTTCCTGGCCAACGATAAACGTTTCGGTCTCGTTCGACGAGCTGTCGCGAAAATAATGATTTCAGCGAGAATATTTCAAGTATCGTCGCCGGTTTTAAGAGGTTGCTTAACTAATTACGAACGAAGCGCTGGGGACCAACGTGCTCGCGAGCGCAGCCTCTTAACGTGTCGAAAGACTACGAGACTAACAAAGTTTCCGCCTGTTCACGGCTTTCATGTGGCTCACGTCCCGTCCCGTTGCACTTTACGAGTGCGGTAATTGGGTCATTGCGACGGTATCCCGGGGATTACCTTCTACCACGTTAAATTCTGGACTTTCGTTAAGTAGACATCATGCTAATGAGCAGCCTCGATATTGTTTATTTGAACCCGCAGAGATTGCACGGGCCTCTGCCGGAGATCTTTGATGTTTTCGAGAATGACTCGGTAATGGCTAAGACACCACTTTTAGAGATCTAAATAATGACCATTATTTATGCCACGATAATAAATATTGTGAGAATTGTAACATAGACGAGGTATAGCATAGACTTGAGATTTTAGGGGACTTCGTATCCTGCCGAAATACCGATTAAAAATTTCTCTTAAATTTAGGGCTACTATTTGCAATAAAAATATCTATTAATAATTCCACGACGCGGTGTATTGTTTAATCAACGGGTAAAAAAAAAAATATATAAACGTAGAGAAACAAAGAAAATCAGGACCAGAGGTTCCTTCATTCTTCACAGTGAATTCCCGAGACCCGTAAAATCGCCGGTCCGTCACAGGGTTGGAAAGAGAAATTTCCTTTCCCGCGAGAAGAGATTTCTGGCTGGGGAAATCTGGCAGGGCCAGGGAAAAGCAACGACTCCGACGATTTCGAAGGTTGAAGCGTATCAAATCGGTGGAATCGCGTGGGGAATATGAGAACCAGAGGGGGTTGCAGCCCCTATTGCACGCGACATAAAAGTGTATTACATGTCGCGGGACGGAAGAAGCGTCGCGAGGGAAAGCGCAAAACTCCCGTGGTGCATTCACGTGTGAGCACACACGTACAGGTCGGTCCATAATTGGTGGGTAGCGAACGAAAGGGAGCTGATCCCTGACCTGAGAGGGGAAATAAACTCGAGCGCTGGTCGATGTGTTCTATTATTTATGCTTCTCGTTCCCTGTTCGGCTCGTTCCACTGTCGCGGAATTCGAAAAGGAGTGGCTCGAGACATGGCATGGTCATTTGGTTAGTCTGTTTTTCGTCTGGTTCGCAAGAAGGGTCGTTGGGTGCAATATTTTAGAGTTACAGGGGTTATCGTACGCGGAATAAAATTTGGTTATGGAATTACTTCCGTGTCGTTGTAAAAAATTTTAAGAACTTTTGTTTTACGATACCGTGGTGTTTCTTTTTTTTTCTAAATTACTTCTCACCAATCTCCATAACTTGGGATAACTTTAAAAATCTTTTTAAGAAACTTAATTATTCCAAATTCTTAATATTCTAAAATCAACAGAATATCGCACGATTCATCTAAAAAAGCCTTCATTCCATAAGTTTCGAAGATCCCTCCAGCGTTACCCCGTTTTCCAGCACGCGTTGGAGATCATAGACCGTGCATTTAAGCGGGCAATCCTAAAAATAGCGTCATAAATAAGCTAAACGCTGTTCGTTTTATTTCTCCGTCGAGGAATCACCCCATCGCTAGCGCCACACGTATCGCCAATTATAGAGCGGTCTGTACACGTGCGCACACAGGGGCAGAACGTTAAGGGGTGGTTTGCCTCGTGTAATTTGTCTGCGTTACGTTACGCGAAAGCTCCGGGATTCCGTCGGCCCCTCTAATATAAAAAAAGTGCAATCTTTCTCTCGGCGGAGCGCGCGGCATCGCGACGCCGCCACGAGAAATTCGTATTCCTAACGTGACACGCCGGATTACGGGATTTATCGGGGGTTCTAGGTGTTCGCGTCGGCAACAGACCCTCAAATGGAACGAACGTTCTCGTCGAATGATGGCCAACAGAGAATTCGCGAATTTTTTCTCCGTATATTTATTTTTCAGATATTTCTTTCGAGAAGTGTTAATTTGTGTTCCAGTAATTTTTCCGTGTTTTAATTAAGGACAAAGTTTTCCGGGAAATTTTATAAGTAGACACGAGTTACATTTGCGTTGCAAATTTTGAAACTTTCAACGTTACTCTTTAAAAATTTTATAACTTTCTATTGACTTTAATTAATGAGAGAGTAAAATTTCGTGTTCATGGTTTTATACTTCGTGTACATAGGTCGAGGAGAATTGCTAAACCGATTTAATCTAAAAAGACACACTCTCCCAACTTCCCATTGTCACCCTCCATGATACATATACCGCAATTCTCCGCTTACATCCCGAGCAATAAAAAGGTTCCAGCTCTCCATACATCAACCATCCAAAGTCTCAGCCCCAAAGGCTTAATTCCAGAGGGTTAGAGTAACAGACATTTTCGCCAGGGATAATGTCCCTCGATCTAAACTAGAACCAAACACGCGTTAGTTCGTCACGATATTTTCCAACTTGCTTACCGTGTCTAATTTATTGTATCGTATCTTTCACACGCTCATTTCGGAACGGCGAAACATAGCTCGTTTCATTTCGCTTAGTTCCTTCAAAGTTGTGACTTGTAATTCGTGAGCAGGAAGGTGATATATTCAATTTACAGCCGCGAAAACTTTACACCCATGCGTTCCCCTAATTGTCCGGAACGCTCTGCGAATACGAAATGAAAATGGAGCAGAGCTGGCTCGTTTCGAGCGAGAATCGTTACCATCTTCTTTCACTATGCTTTACTCTGCCAGGTACAAGAAAATCGCCGTGTTCCATCGACTTTATGAAAGAGTATACTTCTTGCCTGGGTCGTCGTTAAACATAACACAAACTTACGAGCGGGATAAAAAACTCGATGCAGGATGGGAGGAAAACTTTGAGCTTGCTCGATGTAAGTAATGAAAATAGGCGTTTGTCGAGGCTTGCTCGTTACTTTTCCTGTTTACCCGTATGCTTCCAGGATTTAACTGGCAATTATACGAATAAAAGAAATATCGTTTGGTCGGTTCTTTTTCAAAGAGTCGCGAGATTGAAAAGAGGCGGACCGATTTAATGGCAACTCGGTGAATTGTTAGAGAAAACTCCACCTTACGACCGTACATTTTATTGAAAACTCGCGATAATAAGATCCATGTCGTTAAGTAACCTCTTTTGTGGTGAAAATTATACGAAATAAAATGGGAAGAAAAATTGGAATACCATTCCTCTATTTTATCCTCAATTGCTCATATTGTTCGTTCGTACTTGGCTGTAATCTCCAATTTATTAGTTACCGTCGAGCACTTCGCCTCGGAAACTCCATTAAAAATAATAGTTACTTCAGCTGTAGCTCAATCTCGTCGAGTAAGAATGCAATTGTATGTCTTACTGTGTAAAGCTGACCCCGATTTACAGGCTGCCAGCACACTGGCCCATTCTACGATTGAGGATGCAGCGGAGGACACAGGTGGGGAGGGTTTCGTTAAGTTTTAACGATCGCCAAGTGTAACATTGCGATCTCCATTCGTCCGGTTAACGATCGTTAAAACGAATCGTGCTGTTCGCTATTCCACGGAGGTGATTTGCGCCTTCCGTTTGCATTGTCAGTCAGTCCCTGACAGAGTGGCCGTGGTATCCGCGCCTCGCGTAATGAAAGTGTCTTTTCCTTTTCATTCCTCGACGCTCCTTTGTGCCGGTTGGCCCGATTCTCGCGATTATTTTCCGTTTCCCGTTCGGGAGGACCGATAATAGGTGGAGAATCGACGCGTGATAGCTCCCAAGAATCCGAGATCGTTATCATCGAAGAGTTTCTGGGTCGGGTGGTCGTGATCCTGCGTCGTCATCGAGGAACTTCCGGCGAAACTCGAGGAATACCTGCAGCTCGTTTGGATCGAGATTTAAGTTCGACCGGGAACAAACTGGACCGGAGTAGTCTCGTTCTCGTTACGGGAGTTGCTGTATGGAACGGTGGTTGTCCTCGAACTGTTTCTGGCCCTTCGTCTTTTCAGTTTGATCTAAACGATACGGCTAACTTTGCGACAATCAATCTGACTTATCTAGGACTTCTTGGTCTTCTCATTTTTATTTATTTCTTCGAATGGAAGTATTATTATCATTGGACATTTCTTTGTTCTTCCGATATTATGTACAAAGTAACTGGAACAATTTCGATTCGGTCGTACGTTTCGTTTTCCGCGTTAATAAAATAGAAAGGTTTAAAACTGAAACTACACAGATCCGTCAGAACTTCCAAGTTCCACTGGTACACTCGGTCTGACCATAATTCCATTTCTACTGTCGGCGCAGTCGATCCGTTCTGGTTTCGGTTCAAACTCGTACGTCGTTGGTAATCACCTTGACACGGCCATGTTCTCGCGAAACGGTCTACTAATTAGCCAATTTCGCTCGTGTCTTGATGATATGTGCGCAATTATTTATGCAAATCAATCTAGTTTAGCCGATCCGTTTTATATCGCGCCGCGGTGGGACTGGGGACATTAGTTAGCACGAAATCGAGGGTAGAGGCATTTCGAGAATTGATCGGCCGCATCGGTGGGACACGAGGGGAAACCCTGGAAAGTAGGGTTGGATCAAAGCGCTGCAAATGAGGAGGTTAACGGCCTTCGGCTAGTTACGTTTCTCTGTATGCTTCGTGTACACGTAGGTTCGTGTGTGTCCAGCCGACCGATCACGTCGCCTCATTAATATTAAGCATAAGGTCAATAAGGTGAGCGTTAAATGGAGCGGACGTTGCTTTGACTGGCGCTTCGCGAGCGTCTCGGATGCGGACACCGCGATAAAACTGTGCCTCCGCGTTGGCTCATTCGCTGGAAAAAATTCTAGTTGCTTGGTGAGATTGAAGATGGTCGTTACTGATGGTTATTTCTGTTAACGAGAACGTTTTCATCGGATATCCTGTGATTTCTACTGGTTGGACGTTCTTTGTCTAGAAACTTAAAGACGGAATTCCTGATCAGATTCAAGGGAGGAAGATCTTTCAAGTAATACATTTTATCTCTAGAAACTAATTTTATGAGAGCATGTTCCGAGGTGTCTTTTATGCTGCTATAAAATTGTCCCTAAGGTTTCGTTTTTCTGGCGAACCAAAGGAAAAAGAAAAAGAATAAAAACAACGAAAAGTAAAAGACGAATAAAAAAAATAGAAAGAAGGAAATTCTGAAAAGACTCCGATACTCTTAAACCTTTGGAACGGCTAGGGGTCACACGAGTTCGCCAACGGAGGAATCAAATGGCCTCTGAATGCGCNGAAAAGAATAAAAACAACGAAAAGTAAAAGACGAATAAAAAAAATAGAAAGAAGGAAATTCTAAAAAGACTCCGATACTCTTAAACCTTTGGAACGGCTAGGGGTCACACGAGTTCGCCAACGGAGGAATCAAATGGCCTCTGAATGCGCGCTTCTCCTAATGAAGCTTCTGAATGCCGGCTTGCGACTCTAACCGGAAGACTGATGCACAGCCCTCGGTATTAAGAAAATAAACTTCCTTAAGCCAAGTCCTGGAATGCCCTCTCGTTAGTTTTCCCGATGCCAAAGAGCCGGGAATATATATTCCACGGTTTGAATGCGGCTTCCTGGACCCGCTCCCGACCGTCTCTGAACACTCGGTTTCTTCTTCTTCTTCTTTCAGCTCGGGCAAAAAGAGTCGAAAGTAGTTTACCGTCTGCGGATATAGAGAATTCTATGGAATATTCGGATCGATCTTTCCCACTGGGAAGAGTGTGCCGGGTTCTGTTGGTTGTCGAGAAAGACGACGAACGAGGAGACGAAAGAAGTCGAAAAATGATCCGAAAAATATTGTTCGCTGACGTTCACCGTCGTTGACCGACTTTCGATCTTTCTTTCCCTAGCTAGCAAGGCTAATTATCAAGGCTGGAGTATTAGTTTCTGTGTTAATGGCTGCTCGAGAATTTTTAACTCGACAATTATTCAGGCACTTTCAATGGGAGAACTTTAACGACGACCGGGAGAACTTTGTTTTATATATTTTTTTTATCTCCCTTAGAAAATGCATATGTATACGCAACAAAGAACTAACTGGATCGTTAGACGAATAATTCGAGAGTTTTAGAATGTTGCGAATTTTGTTTTAAAGGGGGGTGAATATTAGTCGGGGCGAGCTGGATGTAGGAAAATTCGTAATTTCTTTTTTTACACCTTTCGCAGTGCACCATTTTCGCACGATCTTTTTATTTTTACCGTGCGTACTTTTAATAGTGCTTAAAATAAAGATATTAAGCAGTCTAAGCGGAAAATTCTGTGTCCACCGATGTCAATATGTGCGGTTACGAAACGCGTTAAGCGTATTAAAAATAATTGGAAAATTATATCGGATCGATCAAGTTGACAGAGTGAGACAGGAGGTAACCAAGTTGATCGAAAGACAGTTTGTTTGTCGAGAACGAAAGGTTAAACGTCTATGGGGGACAAGAGGGAAATTAATAGTCCGACCGGTGGCTTGAACGTAAAGACGTCTACCTACTAATTAAAATTTCTGTTCTCGGAGGAACCGACGGCAGAAGCTTGTAGATAACTGGGAAGCTTCACGTACCTTTTCAAAGTGATTATCTCACAAAGAAGAAAGCCTTTAATCCGGTACGTAGCCAGGCATTTAATTATAAAAAATAATACTCACTTGAAAAATGATTTCTCCGTTCAAAGAGAAACTCTGTAGAAATTCATGCAATTTCCATATTAACGTTTTCCACTTTCTTCTTGCACCGAGAGAACGCTTGCCTGCAGTTAACGTAGTTAGCTGCGAAACATCGGCGAGAAGCTCATCCCTGTTTGCGAAAATCTGAAACATTTTATTACAATCAAATTATATTCAATTACTTGTTTTTCAGAAAACTACAACACAGTAGGATGTATTATATTATTACCGTTACACGAGTAACTCTACGCCCCACCGACAGATCCGGTAACTCCTCTACGTTACATAAATTAAATATTCCTTATCCCCGGTCCGCTCTCTAGAATTATGCAGAAACACGAGTTAACCATAAAAGAATATCTTGAAATTTCATACCGAGTACTCTCGGATACAATCTCAAGAAAAATCCCCTCAGCCCAACTGTCTGTAACCTTAATTAGGTACCACTACTACTACTGAAAAAAAAAAAAAAAAAATAAAAAATGGAGAGAGAGAGCCGCCTCTTGCGCAACAAGCTTAAATTACCATCGTTTCAGTGCCTTTACGCCCTACACGAGACTCTTTTTTTTCTATAACCATCGGCTATTTTTGCGACCGAGACGAACCGAAATTAACCATCAACCAAGACGAGACCTCTAAAAATTCTAGAACGGGGTGAATGTAAGAAGACTGGAACCATTGGTAGATTCACTGACCCTTCCAGCCCATTTGAATTTTATTCGACGTCTCGGGTAACCGTTGACAAATTCCATTCCGTTAAGTGGAGGCACGGCTGACGTGTCGGGTTTCGTTCTCGTTTCGAGGCTTCGCTCTATTCAGCCGGGGAGTAGCTTGACGACGTGGCGAGATACACCGAAACTTTCCCTACCCCTGTACCATCGTCTTCTTACTCCTGTATATTCCATCGTCTTTCCTTGTGAGAGTACCCACCTTCTGGCTGCCCGTTTTCATCCCTCGCTTTACCTCGTCTTATGGGGGAAGCTGCTGAGAGGAGCATCCCTTTTCTGGCCCCCATACTTCACCGATTCCGTGTCTCAACCCCTCTCGACCCCTCTCTGCTCCTCTCTGCTCCTCCCTGTGCCTCTCCGCCCCTTTCTGCCGCGTAGCTTTGCTCTCGTTACACTTCAGCCCTCGTGCAACCCCAAAACGTTACGCTTAGTTTGATTCAGCACGTGGTACCAGCCACTTGGCCTGTCCCCTTTTCTCCTTCCCTTCTCTCTCTCTCTCTCTCTCTCTCTCTCTCTCACTTTGTTTTTCATCCCTTGCCACATTTCATCCCTGTCCTGTGTACTCTCTGTTCTCCTTTGCCCCTCTGCGCGTTTCGACACCCTCGCGATGTGAACACTTTTCACTTACGCCGGTGCGAATTCGGGTGCTAATTGCAGGACGACGCGTGATCGAGATAGATCGATCGTCTTTTTTACGGTTACCGTTACCGTTCCATCTTTTTAATTTACATCATTAAACGAGATGAATTTTAAAGTACATTGAGAAAATTATTTTTAATCATTCATGGTGCTGCTAATGAACGCGAGTTCAAAAATTGGCTAAACGAACGAACGAAAGGTGGGTCGAGAGTTGGAAAACATTTAGCAAACTCGAGGTTTAATGTATGGTTAAATACTCAGGTGTAACGTTTGCCTGGGTAACTGGGTTTCATTTTTAACGACTCGTCGCCGCTTTCGGAAACGGGAATCACGTTGAAATGCAAACAAAATCACGGAGAAAAGAGCCAGGGAGGGGGGGGGGCGGGAGGGGCCAGTTAAAATGAAAAGCGAAACTCTGAACGATACGGAATTTCTGGAATTTCTAGCCCCGGCTGCTTTACATATTAACTAAATTCCGCTATCTGGTCCGGCAACTTTGGATTAGACGATTCCCCAGTTAGTAATACCGCGTAATGCGATGCAATGTTCGAGGCTGATTGTAAGTCCTGCTATGGAAATTGCCATTATCATTCGCTAACCGACTGGCTAATGGAAAAATTGCTCCATTCAATCATTCTCTTTGTCCTTTACAAAAGGATACCATATTTTGCACGTAATATCGGTATTAATGGCAAAATAACCTTTTGAAGAAGAAAAATACTTTGCTTCTTCTGTTTGCTTTATAAAGTTTTACGAATGTGTCATTAAAGAAATTTCAGCAATTTAAAATTGATCGCTGCTGATGGGATTCAATATCGGGATAAAAATTTTAGCTGCGCGTGCTTTTTGTGCAGTTTTTTTAAAATCACGTGCTTGGCTTAACAAAAAGATGTTGAAGCTTCGAGTGTTAGTATTCAAAAATGGTGAACATCGATGCAGGACACGCGACAATATTTCTCCTAAATACAGGGGCAATCATTTACGCGTGGCACACGATACGGTGAACCGGTCCGCTTTATGGTCGATTGAACGGAATTGAAACGGTCCCGTGCTTTTTGCGTGGCCGTGCACGCGAATAACATTACAGGGATCATTTTTGTATCGACGCATCATCTCGTTACGGCGCACGCTCTGACGAAGTTATCGAGAGCAGCGACGAAAAGGGGTCGAATTGAAAATTGCCGCGATAACGACCACCGGAAACCCTTCCATTGAAGTCAATGAAGCACCGACAGAAAAATTATAAGCTGAAAGACCCAGCCGACGCGATTGAATTTTAAACTTTATCATCCAATATTCCTCGAATGGACCCCGAAAACTTTAAAAATATCAAGGAAACATCGAAACGATCATCGAATCTATAATTTTCACAAGATTACTGGCATCGAGCTGCCTTCTGCAGGACATACCAAGCACGCGAACTGCGAAGGTTAATCAATTCCAGACGCGGCGCCGTTTCCGCAGACTTAATTCGTGCTTCGGTGCAGGGGGCCGTAGCTTGGCAGCCTTTCCCATTATTATCCGACGTACGGAGGGTTGGAAACGCACCACAAGGGAGTCTGATGCCGCGAGCTGCCTTCCAAGGATGAGGCAAGACCGTTCTCTCTCCGTGTGCCTCTTGTATCCTCCGTCGGTCCTCCCCGGCTTCTCTTCAGATTCACCTCCTTCTATTTCCGAGTCTGGGCTTCGTTGTAGCAACTTTGTTCTCCGGAGAAATTCCCCGTAGCGCTATCTACATATTTGATGTCGCCTCGTCCACTCCGCTAATGCTTCTCGTTAGAAACTTACCGCTTACCCACGACCTACGACCTGTGTGGTTTCTCCGCTTTCTCTTTCTCCGTTCCATCCCCTTTCCATTCCCTTTCCATTCCCTTTCCATCCCTTTCCATCCCTTTTCCATCCCCTTTCCATCCCCTTTTCCATCTCCTTTCCATTCCCCTTCCGTTTCTTCGCTACTCCCAGGCAGGAACTCGCTTCTCTCCATTGTCTATGCTACCTCTCGGTGACCCGTCCTCCACGGATTCCGCGGGTCAAAGCATGAGGTTTTAACGTGCAACGGTAAATGCTCGTCGAAACGATGTCGAGTACCATTTTCCGGAGGTAACCTGGCGAGTTTGTCGACGGAAAGGGAGACTGTTGATTCCAAAACGGTAAACGGATAGGATCGATGAATTTTTTATCGAATGCTTTTTAATTTATCGTCGGTGGTGAGATAAGCAGTTAAAGATTAAGGGTAGTGGTATTTTGTAATAAAATCTTTTTGATCGAACAGTAGCTGAGGCAATATAAATTGAGGGTGTTGTGGCCTGACTAAAAAATCACTTTTGATATTTTCATTTTTTGATAATTGATATATATATTGAATATCGACTACCGTTGCTAAATATTGGATCCGATGAGAATACAGAGTCAGTGTAATAAAAAGATAAGTGTATTTTATGTAACGTTGCACAGAGCGCGTTGTTTGTTTCACGTGTTTTGTTTGCCATGCTATAAAACATGCATTCCCTATACTTTTATTAATATAGCACCGCTATCGATTTTTTTTTTTTTATTATTCAATTTGCCCGTACATCACAGGTTTTTCCAATTCCTTACGATTATCATTTTTTCATTTATGCAGATTGGTTTCTCGTGATCAGAAAGTTATAAACGCGACGGAATATTTCGCGATATACTATTTCAGGATAGCGATATCATGCGTTGCATTGTTCTCGATACACCATTAAATTTTTCAATTTGCTTCTTCTAACTCGTTCGATTCTTATTGCCTCGTTCCCACTATTCGAACGCACCTCCGTATAAGCGGGCGTGCGGAAAGAACGCGCGTCGATGGAACGGAGAGAGCGGAATAAAAAACAAAAATAAAAAAGAAAAAAGAGGAAGACCTACTCCGCGACGCAGTTCCCTCCAGCGAAGGATTTTTGTTTTCGTTGTTATCCACATGTTATTAAATTATTCAATTACTTTTTTTCCCCTATTGAGTTTCCCGATTCTCCGTTCCAATAACGAAAAAATACCGAACTTTCGGTAACAAAATACTCTCTAAAGACTATATTGTTTGGCAAATGAACACATATCCTCCGAGACTCAATTTATATTTTCATTAACATCGTTTCATTCGAGGTAAAATTATCAGATGTTGTTCCAAATATTCAATTCAGATGTAAAATAGAGACCGTGATTCTTTTTTGTCCGTAACGATCTTTCATTTTTAAAGCATCTAATTATAATTTAAGACGAAACTCGTTTAATCGATATGCAAAGCATAATACGAACGAAACCAAGTATTATAGTCGATGGTTAAGAATTAAATTTGCTTTAAACAGTCTAAGCGTGTTATTCCACGTCGTAAACTCGTCGTTACATCAGATTCTTCAGTTACTCCTGCATCCGTGAGTTATCGTAACGTAAAAAGATCCATTCTATCCATGATGTTTCGCCTAACAGCCTGTTTCCTTTGCAACATCACAGTTCTACCATAAACACAGTCACGTCTCACCCTCGTCACGCCGAGCATCGAACAAATGCTCTTTATTTTCTGCTCGAATCACCTTCGCGCGTAACATCGCTCCTACGCTTCAAAAAGATCAGCTCTGTTCGCGATATTGCCGGGAAATATTGCTCGATACGTTTTCGATTACCCGTGTGCGTTTCTAAAAAATGTTCCTGGCGCTTGAAAGACATATTTGTTGTATCATTCTTTGAGAAAGGATCGTCTAAACAGGTGAAACTTGCGTCTCGGATGTACTCGTGTTATGACAATTAGTTCCTCCTCTTGCTACACCAATCCTCTTAACAACTCGAACAGTTAAATCCCTGCAAGTTGCGTGGAGAATGTTCCATTTCGAACAGCTGAAGGCACTACATCAAGTTTCGTATCATCGTTTGCACTCCATTTGTTCAAAGTTGTTCCTCGTAACCTAAATCCTTGAAACTTGTGTTAAATTTTAGCCTATTTTGGCGGAGATATAAAAGATTCGTAAAAGAAAAACTGCTCGATTTCTGGAACTATCGTTGGTACGCGCAACTTCTTCGCCAAAGTTTGAATTTTTTAAATATATCTCTGTCCTAGCGGTGCTTGTCCATAAATAACGAAACAGAGGATCGTTCGCAAGCTGCGACAGCCATTTTTCGCGAAACGCTCGGCCCCCGGCCAGAAAAGGCGAGTTTTTATCAAGCTCCTACGGCGACGCCTTGAAATTTTACGCAGCCTTTCGCTCGTTTACCGTCGTAATTCACGGCGAATCTCCATAGGGCTCTAAATATCTTAACAAGTTTAATACTTCGGTCGGGTTGGTAATTTTAGCGAAGGGCCCCCACGGGACGTGAATTATTTTCAGCAGGCCCACAGACCATCGCGATACGATTTCCTACTACATCGCTCTACCAGTCACCCTCGTTTCTTCAATGCCGACTGATTCGCGTCGATTTGCACCAACTTTTCGCCGAAAATACGAGCCACCTATTCAAACCGAAAACTCTATCTTCCGGGTTTAATTTATTCATTGTCTTCGGAACAATTTCCACGCGTTTCCAGCGACCGTTAATTAGTTTCGTGATTCTGTTAAAAAATTCACGATTCGCGTCAGAGAAAACAGTGTCCTGGCCTAGATTTCCTCCCGAATTTCTAACTGTACGAGGATATATCGTTCCACGAGGACGTCGCACGAGGATGAATTCCCGTCGTGACAGATTAACTTCTTCTCACCGGGCGAATACCTCGCTATGATATATCGCGTTTCACGGATTGAATCGGAAGGATATCGATCATCGCGTTAAGTAGCTTTCACGGTACACGGGACATCGGATCTGGACACATGTGCGGAACGAATCGCCGCAATTTAGCGATGCGAATCGCTGACACATAAATGGGGAAGACGCTCGCTTCGGCTAGGGGTTGCAGGCTGTGCCTCGGACAAAAATGTGTGCGTTCGTACCTTTTCACCCTCTCCAATGGTTTCGATGAATTTCGATAAAATTCAAAATTTCTATATGGCAGGATTGGTCCATTTTTCTTCCGTGTTCATGCGATTCCATTCATCTAATGGATGTACTAATTTTTGCCACCGTAGACATCTTGTATGGGATCAGTCGACTGTGAACTATTCTCCCTTCAATGGCGTGTAATGGGAACGTTTATCCGGGAAATTAATCTTGTAAAATTGTATCGTGAGTCACGATACTTTGTTCAGTTTCTCAGTGTGTTATCAACTTTTGTTACAATGTTACTCTTCGATAAAATGAAGTCCTTATTTTGTAATAAAAATGCAATTATGATAGAAAAGAGGAAAGTGTAATAGGAAAAGGAAAAAAAATTGGAGCATTCGAACGAAACGTTTCAAAATTCTCGATCTGTCGAAGAAAGCGAAGTAAAGGGATTAACGAAGAACGAATAAAAGGGTGCACGCCATTGAGCACGAACGACATCGAATTTCGCGACCAATAAGAGCGCGATATCAGCCGATCCGGAAATGCGAGGCAAAACAGTGGAAGCAGAAGGCTGCGACTGACTGCTGTGGACGTGGCGTTAAGTAGCGACAATAACAATAGGACGTGGCGTGGAAAGAACGTGTAATGGGAAAGGGGATAACGTGATAAGTGGAAATAAAACGTGGAACGGTCAGTTGCGTCGCTTTACACGGTTATTATCGTCGAAAACGAGGAATCGTGTACGCCACTATCCGTACCTTCTTCGACGCTCTGAATCGGGGTTCGATCGGTTCTCTCCGCGCAATTATTTTGTAGGACATTTGAACGACGCCAAGATGCNCGAGGATGAATTCCCGTCGTGACAGATTAACTTCTTCTCACCGGGCGAATACCTCGCTATGATATATCGCGTTTCACGGATTGAATCGGAAGGATATCGATCATCGCGTTAAGTAGCTTTCACGGTACACGGGACATCGGATCTGGACACATGTGCGGAACGAATCGCCGCAATTTAGCGATGCGAATCGCTGACACATAAATGGGGAAGACGCTCGCTTCGGCTAGGGGTTGCAGGCTGTGCCTCGGACAAAAATGTGTGCGTTCGTACCTTTTCACCCTCTCCAATGGTTTCGATGAATTTCGATAAAATTCAAAATTTCTATATGGCAGGATTGGTCCATTTTTCTTCCGTGTTCATGCGATTCCATTCATCTAATGGATGTACTAATTTTTGCCACCGTAGACATCTTGTATGGGATCAGTCGACTGTGAACTATTCTCCCTTCAATGGCGTGTAATGGGAACGTTTATCCGGGAAATTAATCTTGTAAAATTGTATCGTGAGTCACGATACTTTGTTCAGTTTCTCAGTGTGTTATCAACTTTTGTTACAATGTTACTCTTCGATAAAATGAAGTCTTTATTTTGTAATAAAAATGCAATTATGATAGAAAAGAGGAAAGTGTAATAGGAAAAGGAAAAAAAATTGGAGCATTCGAACGAAACGTTTCAAAATTCTCGATCTGTCGAAGGAAGCGAAGTAAAGGGATTAACGAAGAACGAATAAAAGGGTGCACGCCATTGAGCACGAACGACATCGAATTTCGCGACCAATAAGAGCGCGATATCAGCCGATCCGGAAATGCGAGGCAAAACAGTGGAAGCAGAAGGCTGCGACTGACTGCTGTGGACGTGGCGTTAAGTAGCGACAATAACAATAGGACGTGGCGTGGAAAGAACGTGTAATGGGAAAGGGGATAACGTGATAAGTGGAAATAAAACGTGGAACGGTCAGTTGCGTCGCTTTACACGGTTATTATCGTCGAAAACGAGGAATCGTGTACGCCACTATCCGTACCTTCTTCGACGCTCTGAATCGGGGTTCGATCGGTTCTCTCCGCGCAATTATTTTGTAGGACATTTGAACGACGCCAAGATGCAGTTCCTATCTATCGAGTGTTTCTCTATATATTTGATAATTTTCTTTATACCGTTTAATGGATTGCTTAACCCCCTAAGGGATGATTTCTTTTTGAAATTAAAAAAGAACGATCTAATCTTTTAAATTACATTTTATTGGATTTTAAGTCGATAAAAATTAAAGATCAAAAATAAATATTTTCCGAAATACCCTGTTTGTTTAAAATGAAACGAAACAAGTTTATCACAGATTATTCGAAGAATGACCACGAAAGATCGAACGGCAACTATTTTTCCATATCACGGAAACACCAGACCGTTTACATGAAATTTATTCGACAGCCGCAAGCTTATGAATATTTATTTAACGCGTTACAGAGTTGCTAGAGCGGATCGATGTTTTTTTCCTCGATGCTGGTCCAGCAACGTTCCTTACTCTTTTTACATTTATTTGTTTCTTTTCTCGCTATTTCCCGAGTCCCGAAGCTTTCTAAAAAGCTCCAGCTTCCGATTTAACGCGACCACTGGGACCATTCGCGTTTTCTCGCCGGCGATCGTTAGTGTATCGTTGGCGAACTCATGGCACGGTCGGAAAATCGTCCGATTCAAGCGATTCTATCGGCTATTAAATTCTCATTAACGGAAATGGAGTGGGCCAATTATACGAAGCTCGGAATATTTAAGTGTCGCTTGTCGCGTTTAATTGATCGATACACAGTTATAGAGGGCTTATACTCTTCAGAATTATCGGCTGCCCGCTGTACAACGGATTTTCCGGAAATATGCATTGATAGGTTCTCGTTTTAAACAAAGCGCATTATAACACATTTACAATGAAATCCTTCCCAATGACGCCGTACGATTTGCATAATGCGAGTTCTTCCCTGTCTCTATTATTTCCCAAACAATGCAAATAACGTTTCATCCTTATTAATTAACCGCGATTTTTATCACGATTAGAAATTTCAAATTCGTTTCCTTTTTAATTCAAACTGTAAAAACTATAAATATCCAATCTCAATAATCTTCGAACGCTCTATTAAAAATTTCTAAATATTCTCGTATCTAACCTCTTTCGACAGCCGCCATTTTGTACACACTTTCTCACCCTATCTATCATTACGTCGTTCGGTTGCTAAAGAAGACGTCATAAAACACCCGTTGCAACCTGACATCACTATATACCACTAAATCACGCGTCTATCTCAAAAGATACGTTCCTCGTGGAGGGGTCGCCGCAAACCGGAAGTGATTATCGTCCGCCGAACGCGTGGACGCAAGTGGTTCCGCTTAATTAAGTTCGTCGAACCTTCTCTGCAGCGTGAATCATTTGGTCTGTAAATGCATCGAGGTGGTGCATTCAGCCATCTGTGGCCACTTAACCGACGTCGAGGCCAACCGACCGGTTNAAATATCCAATCTCAATAATCTTCGAACGCTCTATTAAAAATTTCTAAATATTCTCGTATCTAACCTCTTTCGACAGCCACCATTTTGTACACACTTTCTCACCCTATCTATCATTACATCGTTCGGTTGCTAAAGAAGACGTCATAAAACACCCGTTGCAACCTGACATCACTATATACCACTAAATCACGCGTCTATCTCAAAAGATACGTTCCTCGTGGAGGGGTCGCCGCAAACCGGAAGTGATTATCGTCCGCCGAACGCGTGGACGCAAGTGGTTCCGCTTAATTAAGTTCGTCGAACCTTCTCTGCAGCGTGAATCATTTGGTCTGTAAATGCATCGAGGTGGTGCATTCAGCCATCTGTGGCCACTTAACCGACGTCGAGGCCAACCGACCGGTTCGAATTATTATACCTGTGTCACCACTTCGCAGTTAGGCCTCGAAATCGCCCCTTCACCGGCCATTGTGTTACCACGGGGCCCCCTGGACAGGTTGGCTTCCGCCACCGTGCCAATTGCAATGGCATTTCGCCACCCCTTGCTATGCTTTATGGCTTTTTATTATAAATGTCCCCTTTTTCGATAGCTAATAGCCCGGAACCCGTCCGTCGCGTATCGAAGGGCCCGAAAACCTCCCCCTTTCGCGTTTTTGTCTATGCTCTTGGCCATTTCCGCGCGGCAATGGCCTCCCTTTCGTTTCCTGTACTCTGTTCTCGAATGGCGAAAAGTTTCCCAAATTGTTTAACATCTTGTTAAAAGTTTATTCGAGGAAAAAACTTACGTATCTATCTTGGTTTTATAATATTCGTTTAAAACTTTGGATCCGCAACGTTTACCGATTTCCTAAACGTTGGTAGATCTACTCGCTTAATTCTGGCAGAGCTGAGCTAATAGTAAGATGATTCTCGTATCAAGGTTTGCGTTCTACGTCTCTCACGTCACTCGAGGTAACTATTGGAATTCGTGGTAAGATCTCAAAGCTACCATGCATTGTTCAGTAACTCGCAAACAACGTTAATCGAATGATGGATGACGACCGCAAAACGGAAACCCAAATACCTAGATTTTCAGATCCACGAACGAACATACTGATTACATCTTCCGACCAAATTCTCACTCCAGCCGACCTATCTTCTACGATTTACCCACGAAGCAAGTCACGAACGTTAATAATAACAGTTATTCTTGCGCTATTATTTGGTTATCTTCCACGTACCGCGATATTGTGCGTGGCGTGTAGGAAAAGCGGGTTTATAATTCAATAATAACACGGGCCACAGCATGCCCTGATTCATATTATTTCTGCAGCAATTCGATATCTCTGCGGTTTCCCAGGCAAACGATATTTCGTTACGTGTCCAGATTGTACACACGTGAGAATACTTGTGCACGCGATCGAGTCTGGATTCGTTTGTACCAATTAAAAAACAGCGTCTCCGTGGTCACTTTCTTCACTTCCGGTTGGCTTTGGCCGTGTTAACGAGCGTAACGCATGGCAGAAAACACTTCAACGATAATTCGATGCGATTATCTCGACGATACTTTCACGTAAGGTAGAGGAGATCGTTTGTTCTCCCATGTCTTGCCACTGGGGAGAGCAAGAAAATAAATGGTCAGCCGTGATTTTCATGAGAAAAAGCGCTTAATGGTGTTAGTCCCTTAATGGCTCGCAGTTTCTCGGTCTTCGGCCGCGGACAAGGCTCGTTCTATCGACCCGTACGTCGAAACAACTGGACATTAAGCTGCTTGTGGCTAGGTCGTAAAGCTTCGCGCTTTCTGAAAGCTCCGCTGGCGGACTCTTTGACTCGACCATCGATCGTTACGAAAAGGTTGCAACTTGAAGGATTGGAATTGGAAATTTGTAACCGTTCAAAGTTGAAGGTTGGTAATCCGCGGTGTAAGGTAGGGATCGTAAGTACTGACCTTTTGGAAGTTCAACCAAAATTGTAGATTCAAAGGTTTAATACCGATAGATTTGATGTAGGAAAGCTTTTGCTTACGGGAGCTCCATGTCAAATGTAAGGATAAGCTTTGATTCTCGAAAGCTCTACGTGAAAAAATTAGATGTTTAATGGTAGAAGAATTTTACCTCGAACCTTCGAAAGCTTTATATTAAAAATCAATAAGTTATCAATTTTTTTCACGATTTAATGCACTTCGATGTAGGTATTAACGAGTATGATTCAAGCGATATATGCAGGTATATCCATACGAGGGTTACGCCTATCAATATTCAAGCTTACTGCAAAAAGAAAGTCTCATCCTAATTGATACTTTAATTTCATAAAATTAACCTTGCTTCCTGCACTTTTCTTCCCTCAAACATTAAAAACAAGCAGTCCCTGGAGAAAATCGATAAAACATCGCGCTACGTTCTCGCTGGAATTACAGAGTGGAGAATCACCGAGACGACTTTTGGAACGCGAACCGGCTCGTAACTTTGAAAGAAACAATAATCGTTATCGCGCATCCGGCGGGGCTAATGGTGGGCGTTTTTATGCGTCGTAATCGACGCCGTGAAATGAAACACACCGTGTCAGCCGCGATCCAGAAAAGGCGTCACGATCGCGATAAAACACGGTCCGGATAGAAGAAGAGGATTCCTTTGCTCGGGCGTTTCCAGTCCCACGTATTGGCATTGCCAGGTGTGCCGTCCATTGTAGCGGAAAGCTCGTCGTTGACACGGATTTAAGAAGCGTTTTCGAAACGGTAACGCGTCCTCGTGTCGGGGTTTCATTCGGATATCCGTATCATAGAGCGGGTCGATTCTTTATGGCACCGTTTCGGGTGGACTTTTAGTTCTTCAAAGCGAAATTTTACGCCGGTGAAGTTTACAGGTACGAGTTTGTTCTCTCTCATATGGGAATTAAGGAGACGGCAATTTATAAAATATTAACCGTTACATTTAATACGTTTCCAACAATTTTAAATCCTCCATTTTCCATAATATTATCCAATAGTAATATCTTTATCGCAAAATGTTGCGGTACTAATTCGCATAACGCAGGGTTCTTTAAAAGCCCAACCCCTTGCAAATGGGTAACGCGCGTCAACCCCTATACTCTACGAAAATCTTTCGAGAAACATTATTCGCAAAATACATTGTCCCTACTTGATCTTCCATTTTATCCCAAAGGTTTTCAACCCCTAACTCAAACACGTTTACCTTAACCCAGCAATTCCGTTGGGTTGAGTCGCGAAGAAACGTTCTCGCGGAAAAACGTGAAGACACGCCAAAGAGGTAGGAGGGTAGTTCTCACCTCGCATGTTCAATTTCACGGCAAATATGGTTAACCACATCAAACGAGTGGCTGGTTCTAACAAACCCGGGGCCCGTCGAATGGCATCAAAGTGTTCAGACCAGGTAAGCTCTCTCGCTTCTCGTGGGATGCGCCACGGTAAACGAGACTTCGAGTGACGTATGTGGAGAGTCCCATTCAGGCGACCACATCAAAAGCACGAGGCTCGAGCTTTCCAACGGCGACGTCGCCCATTACCCCGTACCCCTCGTTTTACGCAACTTTCCCTGTGACCGGGTATTCTTCCCGTCTCGGGGCTACCTTCGGCCGCCATTAAAGCGAACGCGAAAATTGTCCCACGTAAATCGTTGCGTCTCGACGGAACGAGAACAGAAAAGTCGTGAGGCTCTATGGTTCTGAAGACTCGGCCGCTACGGTCTGTTCTGGGCTAGCCAACCAACCCCCAGGCAGCTTGGTCCTACGGCTCTTTTCTTCGAACAACCACCGCGAGCTTCCTTTATTTTCAACATTTCTCTTTCTTTCTTTCTCCGCAGAAAATTGTGGCTCCCTCGGCCACGACTGGAGGAATTCTTGCGGTTCCCGGAGAGCTAAAAGATTTACTTAACCACGGTTTCTCTGTTTCCCCGGCCTGTTCTTTTGATCGTCCGGCCTGTCCGTGTTTTCCACCCCCCATCCCTACAGTCCCGTACCTCAGTTTCGCTTTGTTTTCACTCTACGACACGGAGATTACGTCTGCGGAGTTAATAATTACAAGCCTCTGCTGGAATTCGTGCAGAGGCTTTCAGTTCGATGGTCTTTGGTCGAGCTAATTGCGACGTTGCTTGAAAAGTTTCCTGGAGAGGCCTCGAGAGATTCGTGGAGGAAGCTTTTTTAATCGGATAGTAGACTTGGATTTTTATTTACTATATCGTAGTATTATTCGACTATATATATACGTATATATAATTATTTTAAACGGAGCACCGGTATTAATTAAAGAAAAAAAATATTTCATTTTCTAATTCCCACATACGAGCTAGGACAGTCGCCATCGATAATCGCCGCTCGTGTTTGCCTTCCGAACATCGGAACGGAATTAATTGGACGATCGTGGGACCAATTAAAATTCTACACTTACGAGGGTTGTACGCGCACGTGCTCGTTCCTCCGTCGACGGAATAAATAAAGTAATTACCGTGGCAGGTCGCACTGGGTTCGCGCGTCCGAATGATTGTTAAGTAAAACGTTTATGAATTTTTCAACACGACCACGCCGGACCGCGACACGTAGGTATTTTCCGATGGCGCTTTTTGGCCGTAAACATTTTTCACCTTTATTCCCTTTGTATCGGGGAGGTAATTGAAAAGCGCGCGATTACTTTTTCCTCGCACGCTTCTCGATGGCCATTACGCCAAGCGCACGACGCCACTTCACGCGTCGGGATTCGTGTTATCGAATTTGTTGTTGAAAACCGTATCAATTGTTGCTGTGTAAATGTTCGATCTCGTTTCCGTTCTCCAACGTTGTTGCTTTTTTTTCTCTCCCCTGCTGTTACCCTCCTTCTGTTTGCTCGTTCATCCCCGGTTCTTGTAACATCTCGTTTTTTGACAATGTTACACTCGACTAGCAAATTTTATACACGGCCTCTAGGTCGGCCGATCGCGTGCAAATCGCGAGAATTTCTGCACTCGCTTCCTGCCACAATCACGTGCTCTACGATCGTTATCGTTTGCCTCTTTTATTCATCGGGACGTCGTTCGATTTTACGACCGCTTTCATCGTGGAACAAATGAACGCCGCGAACGAACGATAAGAAGAAGGATCGCGAATAATCGCGGCTCGATTCACTCCATAGGTTCCTTTATCGCGCGTTAATTGTTTTTGTTTCCACGGAGCAGTTTCTGGAAACGCGAAACAGTGATCGTCCACTAGCGTATAAAAAGGGAATAAGAATTTCCTTATCGGTGTTTACCATCGTTCGCGCCAGAAATTAATTGATATTTTCGTCGCGCCACCGCAAAACAATAACGCTTTAATGCGACCAGCCACGCTTTTTCGATTTATCGCGTCGCGAAGGAGACGAACGATCGGGAATCGAATCGAAGGGGTGAAACAGGGGTTTCGTTCGAATGGAATTAACCGCCAACGATATTTTTGCCGCTGCGTTTCGCAAACATGAATCGAAACGCGAAAATGCAGCACTCTGTTCACCCTGTGCTGACGCAAATCAGCGCAAAATTAATATTTAATGCAAAATGACGTCAACAAACGTTTCAATCCAGCATAAACGTTTTTCCGTTTACCCTGCGCGAGTTCAACTAAAAGTAAATAGGATCGGATATAATACTCGATGATCTGTTTTAACCTGTTTATTTTTATACGATCTGAACACGAACATTTATACATAGAATGTAATAATTCAGTTGGATGTTGATAAAACATGGAATTAATTGTTTCCACAGAAACTCCTATTCTTGTAGCCACGAGTAATAATATATCGAAAATAGAGTATCAATTCTGAAGTATTCGCGTTTCAATCGCCAACTTTTCACTTTAAATGTCAATTTATTTTTATTAGAGTCTGACTTTTTAAAGCAAAGTTCTTTTTATAAAATCCAATAGAGTCGAAAGGGCACCGACCCATATTTCGAATATCCACCGGTAACAAAGTTAAATTAATAAATACTGTGTACACTACAAAAAAGAAAGGATTCTTAAAGATTTCATAAATTATGAAATGATTACCGATTTATTAGCGAGTCGTACTACTGATTTGTGGAACCGCGTGTGTAAGCAACGCCGATTCAGCAAACATCAGAGCGTGCGAATGATTAACTAAGCTTGGCGTGGCGGGGGTGTCATGCAAATAGGCATTATGTATTCCTAGTTCATTGGGGACCGATCATTAATATTTGCGTCCCCTGGCTGCTGCCCCTCTCCCATATGTGGCTTTCAGAGGCACGTATGTTATTACCGATTGTTAATGTGAGCGGCATTATTTATACGTGTGTGCGCGTATGTTGCTTCTCTCCGTGCTCTGAAATCGATACAGATAAACCCTCGGTACAGGTCGATAGCTTTGGATTAACGTAATCGATTTATCCGTTTGTCGCGTTCCTCTTTGGACTGCCGAGATTTCGCGACGAATCGCGCGGATTTCCCACATCGATGATACTTTCGTGATGATTTACAACGGTGGTTAATCAATGTATGGTAAATTTTAGCAAACAAGCTGACAAATTTATCTATTTTATATTTGAATGATACTTGTGTAGAGGATCTATTGCTGGACTTACAATTACATCTCGTATTTCACTAATTTTAATCAAGGGTATACTAAAATTTGTTTCTGAACGTGTATTTTTTGGTTAACAGTTGTTCATAAATATTACAGTTTCCTATAATCTTTTCAACTTTCTGTTGCCCTAGGGTAAAACGTTGGTATCAAAATTAGATTCTCCAGCCATCCGCATCGAATCACTGCGTTACGAGAACAGAATAGAGGAAGACTGCATCTAAAGTGATTCCTCAGCGAGTTCATGCAAAACGCCGGAATCTGATGCAATTTACAGTGGCTGCTCGCGACTCGAAACTCGTGCGCAAATGTTTCGGAATAATTTGTGCGCTTTGGATACACCATGTATCGAGTAGAGCTTACTCTTCCACTTATGCCTTCGATGCACCTTATTTCGAATTTTATATTTCATACTTTAGTCCCTTGCATTATAATATCGAAGTTAATGGAAATTAAGTGTAGAGAATATATCCTCCTCGGCGAATAGCTTTCCTATTACAACCCTTATTATCATTTTTATTAACTTTTATTATAATCAAGAATTTTCTCATAGAATATAATCGTCCAACAAGTGCTAACGGAGATGAAGCTTAGCCGAAAGCGTCGCGATAACACTAATAGCTAGGTGGTCCACTTGAGAGCAGCTTTCAGAATTTTTACTCTCAGAGAGATATCAGAGAGTTACAATAATCGAACAACGCTCTTGAATAGTTACTGTAGGGAGACGAGATGTTCGCCGACTACTGTGCGTTGCTGAAAAGATGACGAGTGGAAGGAACGCGGGTTTGATTGGTTGGAACGTAACAGATCCACCTTCTTTTAACACGATTACAAGGACAGAGGATACGTTTTACTGTTAAGTGGATGCGCACCTTGTTATCTCGAAACGTCCACGGCCATCTTTTCGCTACGGTAGCCGTTTCACAGCGTATTTGTTTCGTTCGCCAGGTCTCGTTCAATATTCGAGGCGTTCCAAAAGGCAACGGGTAGGAAAACGCGTTGCCGTGTTCCAGGATGATCCTTGCAGCGAGTTCCGTAGCAAATGAGATTAAACTGGCCCGGACTCGGTGTGTAACTCGGATAGACGTTCGCTTGTCGTCCTTGCCAATGGCGTTCCGTGTTCATCCGGAGAACGGTAACAGGCCGATGCAGAGACGTCAAGGGGGATGTACACAGCCGGATAAAAGTGGAAAGATTAAAATGGCCGGCGCCCGGGCTTAATGAGACGGCCGGTTGTTTCGCGGCGCGGCAGTCACACAGGTAGCCGGTTCGCGGTATTAATGAAATCAATACTGACACCGAATAACGATCGGTCGTAGCTGCTGGCCTGGCTGAAATAATTCGTCTCCATTCTTTCGCGCTGCTCTCGCGCGGCCAATAAACTGGCAATTAGCGGAAATTCGTTTCAGCGTCGTTCACCGGACGGGGAAAAAAATCACCGAGCGTGGTCGGCGTGTCTCTCGTTGTCTGGGGAAAAAAGAAAACTGGAGGAACGTTTCGGGAATGTTCCGATGAAGCTTGAGCGTCGATTATGCTTAGGTCAAAAAATTGTAAAAAATTATTTCGTTCGCTAAATAAAAAACCTTCTATGCATGCTGTACTATCTTGCGAAGCGTAATTGCTTTTTTTTATTTTCTTTGACCGTTTTATCCGAATCGTAACGTATATCAGTAAAATGCAAGAATTAAAGTGTGGACCAAAATATTAGTTTCTGTAACGATGTCGGCCTGTTACGCGTGTTCTGGTACAACGAAGATATTCGTAAGAGAATGGTCACGGGTCGCGGTAGCAGCCGGCTGATTAAGGCTATATTAGTATTTGCAATTAAGCCCGTAGACACGGGCAGAGATGCGATGATTTTATTCGGAGCGCAGCCCCGGTTGTTTTATTAAGCGGTCCCCGCGAAACGTAGCGTGGAAGCGTAACCGGCTACGAAATATACACGCGTGTACCGCAATTTTAGACATCTGGCGGTGGTAATAACTTAAGCAGCATAGCTTGTGATAACTGAATTATGTAGCTACAAAATTTCGCGTACGGTGTACGCAAAGCTCCTGTATAATTCAGGGATTGCGTGCAATTTGTAGGCATTTTCTAGGACGCTGCCTAACCGTTCTATGGCTGTCTCGGTTTTGATACTTTGCCAGTGCAATTAGTTTCCTTTTACGCTGAAAGCGCGTTCCAACGTTCTTATCTTTCCATCTTCGAGTGGATCTATTCCTCCTAATTTTAAATAACAATCTGAGTATCTCGACTGTCGATCTTTCGTCGAATTGATTCAATCGAAACGCAGTATTGACCGATGAATTCTTAATATTATTGGCTGTTACAAACGCAACAAGGTAAAGGCAAGGGAAACCGGCTGATAGCACCGATTACCAAGCGAGTTATACGTCGATTTGTAGGGTATACGTTTCGCGCACAAAGTGGCTTCTAAGCCATTGCCAAGAGTTCCTTTGACGTTTCTTGTTACCAGGGTCCGTCACACAAGGCGCTCGCCTAGACCTCCCACGACCGCGCCTAGACTGTCGTCTAGACGTTAGGTAAAACCGAACAGGAGATCCAACCGTCTACTCTCTGCTACCTATACTTATACAAACATTCACCTCTCCGTACCCGTACCTCCACCTTCGTATGCGTGTGTGTATACAAGTTGTTCCCGCGTTACTAATGTATCCGTTGAGTACACTGTTAATATTTAAGCACGCGCCCGGATTCCGGCGTAGCTGACTCCAACTCTGCCTCCTTCGACTTGGCGAAACCCTTGAAGTTCTCTCCCCCGATCCCTCGACCCCCTTCTGTGTGTTGATCGACGCTGCCTCCTAGCGCCAGGTGCTCCGCGCCGGAACGCAAACTGCATCCGGTAATTTCGGAAATTTCGATACGACATTTGCGATTAATTAATCACGCCGCGTTCGCCCGGCAGAGAAGCCGCGAGCAGAGGCCGCCTGATTGCGTCACCACCACCGCCACCGCCATCCCCTGTCGCGATATATTAATCTACGAAACACGAGACGCCCCCGTCGAGAATTACCCTGTCGCGTTTCCGGCGCAAGAAACGGAAGAATCGAGCTTTGCGGCTGACAACCGTGTCAGTTTGCTCTGGGAGGTTGCATCGGTTCGAAGGGCGGTTTGCGGGACGGCAGAGAGGGTGGGTTCTTCAAAGGGGATGTCGAGTAATTCGGCCAGGTCTCTGGTTTTGAGGCTGATGGAGTTTTGATGCTGTTTGGGTATACTTGATTCGATTAACGTTCCTCGTGTGCTTGGATCGGTGGGTGTAGAATTGGGGGTGGGATCTTGAGGATAGCATTTCCACGTTGGTTTCATTACTCTTGAAATTTCTCTTTTAGATATTCAACTTTGTTATAACATCGTGGTGTATGTAAAATAGGCGCTACTTTTGATTCGTTGATGCAAGTTTTATTAAGAGAACAACGACGACTGATTGTATGATTTCGCGCGCTCGCGTGGTCGACTACTCGTTCTTACGTTCTTACGGGGAAAAAAAATTCTACCTTCGTCGCGGAGACAGCGCGCATCGTTTTGTCGTTTATCAGCGAAAATTTAATAAATATTTTAATATTTTCTGTGGAATCCTTGGTATAATTTGTTTCCCAGAATGTGCAAATTTTTCTAAGTCCCAGTTTCATCTACATTGCAAATGTTGCATCAACTGATCTCACACCGACCCCATTCACTATTATTTTGCCATTATTCAATGTCTACGGTAATAGTCGTATACTCTTACTTTTCCATTCTATAATTCATGAAGTTATACAACTGCAAATTCTCCAGTCTTTTAAATTCAATATCAATGACGTTTCTGCTCAAGACCAACCCTGTACTCTTTCACGAATAACTTCACAATTTCCTCTTCTCTAGACAAAAACTTAATTCAATAGTTTTCGCGAAACACCACGGCAGCTTTAATAACCGCGATGCTGACGCGGAGTATCGCTAGAAATTGGCGATAAATACGCGAAAGTTTCGCGCAGTGAATAACGAAGGTGGAACGGAGCGAAGAAACGGGTCAGGCAGAATTACTCGCGCACGCAGCACGCTCGTATAAGAACCGACGATATGCGCGGAATTCAATCGGGCGGATCGCAGATTGCAACACCTGCTTTTTCCGTGTCGTGGGGAGGACAAATTGCACGCGACCCAGAAAACCTCGCGGAACACAAAGACACTTGCATCTGCATACGATTCAGTCGCGAGCACAAGAAGAAAAAAAGAAACGTGAAAAAAATCTCGGCTGAAAGACTTGATAATCGGACCATAATATTCCAACTAAATTATGCGGTTGGAATTCGACAAATATTTCTTGTTTCGCTAAAGATTCTCGCGCAGAAAGGATGTTTGCGTAAAAAATGTTTGGTATCCGTTCAGATTTCATTATTCTGGCTGCTTTTACCTCAAACATTGATTGTTAAAATTTTTATGCAAATACGAAGCCATTCTTTTAATACCTTTCGCTGCTGCTTCATGCTCTTGTCCGTGCCACGAATTTTATGTAAAATAGAATCGCGAATCGTTTCGAATAATAACAAAGCCGCTGGAAAATGAATTACTCGAATGTTTCGGTAATTATTTTCAGCATGTAGGAAAAATCGAATAAAAAAACGTATCGTTAGAAGCATGCGTGTAATTATATTTATAATTAAACATAAAATATATACCGAGTATTATAATAATTAATAACTACGAAACAAGTTTTAGACGACCGTTCGCTAGCCGCGAAAAATAATCCGGATTCATTCTAGCCGTAGAATGGTAGCAATATGCCGGTTGACCTGGTACTTTCAGTCATTCTTTAACTGGAAGTATTCCAGGCTAGAAATGAAATTTTCTGCACTTTTGAAACGACAGTGCTCCCTTTTTTAACCGCGGATAGCTAAATTTGCGCGTTCAAACCTCCAGTTTCGCAATCTCCCCTTTTTTACAAGTAGAAACTGGATTACGGTGTTTCCAGGTGAACACGGAAACCTTACGCGAGCAGAGTTACGGTTGCACGCAGAATAATGCAGAAATTGTTTCGTTTTCTTTCAACTTTGAAACCCCTACCATTTTCTTTTGCCTTTAAAAAGAAAAAAAAAAAAATGTTAATTTGAACCGTGGTGCTAGGAAATTGCAGAGAAATTAAAAACGATACAATAGTGCAAGATATTTTTAGACGTCCACCGCGTTGAGATACGCGACGTTTTAAAAATTTCTTCGGATCGAGGATTCGGTCGCGTTCGAAGGTTTTATGATTGAATTTTGCTGTTCCCTTCGAGTTTCATGAAATGTCCCGATCGCGAGCTCCACGCCTATCTCTCCCTCTTCTGTTCCTGATAATCCAAGCTGATCCAGATCCTCGAAACTTCGCCGTTTCAGACGCTCGCCTCGGGAGAAAGTTAAAATGCTCTGCATAAAAGATATCCGCGCGTACGACAAACGACGTGGAATGCCTCGCGAATGCCTGCGTCAATTATCGTGGCATGCATTTTTCAACGACCAGCTTTTCTTTTTGTTTGCCTTGCTTTTTCATTCCAGAAGAGATTGCTTAAAGAAACGGTTGACTAACTCATAGTTTGCGAGGGATATATACATATATATATATATATATACTTTTTAAGATTAATTCCTTCCTTATCAAACATGATAACAAAATGAATTGTATTTTTATAAAGGTGGAAAAGAACGATCGTTCGATTTATCGTTGATGCGAAACTCAAAGAAATTCGTTTTGTAAATACGCACAGGGGAAGCGGAACGTTCGCCCTCGTTCTAACAGGACGAGTCGAAAGGGCGAATTAATTAGGAAATTCAGCGTTTCATAACTTACGATCGGACAGGACTCGAACCGTGAAAGGGTCTTCAAGCTCTCCTCGAGTGTCTATTGAACCGCCGCCACCGCCGCCGTCGCCGCCGCGGCCAGCACTCCTCAAACACTTCAACTCCGAGAGGCAATATCTCGTAATTGGACTATAATAATGGCGTACTCGATGGGGCCTGCGAAGAAACGTTTCGAAATTAAAACACTTCCATTGGGCCGCATCGCGTCTTTTAGAGAGGCTTAGCGATTTTCCATGGATCGATTCATAAATCTCTGCTTCTTTATTTTATTTCTCGAGTTCGATATATTTCTGATTTTTCTATCTTTATTCGCAATTTAAAATTCACGATCATTTGTGATAATTGTTTTAGGAATTTTTTAACGGAACGTTTCTAAATGGCATTTAATATAACATCGTTTTTCATATTTAACCGAACGTTCCGACGGGCTTTAAATTTCGCAATTTTTGGTCGCAGCTCGAAAGAACGTCTCGTTAACGCTTTCTCTCGTTAATGTCGCTAATTAAATCCGGCGCGGCCGATGCGTCCCGCTGCAATCGGATTTCGATCGCAGACGCGTAAGAATTACACAGCGGCTTCTATGTCCGTCGCGAATAACAATGTGTCGTTACGATTAATTACCCGGATTCAGTTCATTAGGACTCCGGCGTGTTTCGAATATGCTTTAATTAATACAATTTACCTACCAAAATTCGGAGGATTAGAGAGAAAGAGAGGCACGAGCGAGAGAAAGAGGGAGAGAAGAGAGAGAGAAGAGAAGAGGCAAAAAAGGGTAAAAATGGTCGTTACAAAAGGAGTTTCATCCAATTACGACTTAATCCCATCGTTCATCGGGGATTTCTTTCGTTTCATCTGTAACAAACGCGAAAAATAAATTCTATACAGAAACGCATATTTTTAACGCGAATAAGCTCTGCATTTTTAACAATTCTTTTCAATCATAATGCTAATTAACAACATTGCACAGTTTCCTTTCGAACTCCAAGGAAGCATACAATTTCAATTTCAAAATTCTGTATCTCTAATTATTCTTTTTATCTTCTATATAATAAACGACGGCTCAAAGCCACCTTTTCAACTCCCCTTAAACACGTTACAATTTTCGAGGATTGTTCTTAAAAAAAATTTATCCAACTTAAAAAAGAAAATTAAAAAAAAAATTTTTAATCCCGCCCAAAGAACCATCCAGCAAAACAAAAAAAATTGTAATTTAAAAATCATGCTCAACGTATACCCCCGTTCATTCACCCACGAACCTACCCTTCTCTCTATTCCAACTCTCATTTCTCCTTTTCTCTCCTCCATTCCTTTTCAATTTCCAACAAAAGAAGACACTAATCTTCGCGAACTCTTTTCGCGACCGGAACCGACTCGATCGTGGGAGCAGCTGCCCGGAAACGGCATCTATCCGCGCGCTACTGATTGGTGCATGTTACACCTGTGCCATTGTGTGCATTTGTACGCGTAATATTTAACGCGCGCGCGTGCTCCCGTGTCTACGACAATGGGGCTCGGCAAACAGCTTTTCACGCTGGTTTCCTCTTGCTCGGGCACATTAAGCACACGCGTGTAAATTTCATGTACACCTGATTGTTCGCGTGTTAACGCGGGCCGAGCGGTACGTGTATATATGTGTAACGCGGGAATCGAGCAGAACGTATGTACCAAGCATGGGGAACATTCATGATAATCGCAGTCCGCTTAAGAGCAACGTCGACGAACGCACACGCGCAACCCAGTTTCCGGTTATTCCGGGGGATTATTATTCGAAGACGCAACGCTTGACGCGACAACCTCGGCCGAGCGGACAGAGGAGAAAAGCTGGAGCAGGTTCTGCGTTCTAGACGAGCAATTTATGCATTTCTTCCTGGTTGTATTGTGTGGGTTGTTGTTATAGATTACAGAGCGCGTAGTATCGACGCAATGAAATTAATTGTGACCGAGGTTGTTGCGGTAAAGAAAATGGGATATAATAAGTTTTTTGCCATATTAAATCGAAGAATTAAAAGAATTCTTCCTCCAATCTGATCAATCGTCTCCTAAAAACTTTCCAATGCCTCTGACCGCAGTATTCCGGCAAGATTTCCGAGAATTTTCCTCAACTCCGTAATGGACATCTCCGAACAGAATTCCGGGATATTTCGACCTCGAATCCTTTAAAAAATTCAGCTCATTCCTCTCTAAAGAAAGACCTGTCCCCGATCTTCCCTTCTTCTTTTCAAAAGATTATTTTATTCGATTCGCATAATTTTTCTCCAAGGGACACCCCGTGCAACCCATTCAGCCTTCAACCTTTCCAGCAAGTAATCGATCGATGAGCACCAAGAAAACTGTCTCGGTTTACCCCAGAATTTTTCTTAATCACCAGCAACGTTACCCCCGGAGAATACGGAATGAAGCCGAGAAGAGGAGCTCCATGATCATGTAAATAAGGAACGAAAATGTAGTTTATGTTACGTAGCCGAGACCCAGTTTCGCGTTTCCGGGAAAAACGGTAATGGGCAGGGAAGAGGCTAGACAAAGCGCGGGACGAAGACAACGACGAAAGAAGAGACTGTGCGGCAAGAATACGTACAGCTTCCGGAATATTTCCTATTGGAACAAAGGACCGGAATACAATTTCCCAGTAGCGTCTCTGGAAATGTATAATGACTTTGGGAATCGAGGACCGGTCCCGCGAAACTTCCTCGTCGTTCAGAGCCTCGTTCCGGTTTCATAATCGCGAGACAGCCACGAGAGATCGCTCGCCTCGCTTCGCCGTGGATCGCCCCCCGATAATTGTCCCGGCAATTACACACTTTAGAATCTCTCGTCGTCGTGGATGCTTCGCGGCTGCATCGTTCATAGGATGGAAGATAAGCTTGTCCCTCCAACCATTCCGTACTCTATGGTATGGAAATTATGCAACATAATGAAATTCATCGATCGAAAGGCAATTTTGCGCGATGCTAGTGCACTCGACGTCATGGCATTATTTATCGGGACCGATATCGCTAATTGTGGCGATATTTTAAACAGAATGTGAAGTACACCGAGGATTACGACGTGGACGGGGCTTTATCGTACACCGGGATTTGGTTTGCCCGTTTAATTATTTATAGGCGGGGTACTTCAGGTTCTAATTGGGCAGCGAACCACTTGGAGCTTCTTGATGGGTTTCGGTAACCATCGTTACATTGAAAATCTAAGAGAATAATAGTAGATGGTAGACAGGTACTTCGGGATCGTGAAATATTCTTGCACGCACGGCCATCGACGGGTGTCTTTTTAGACCCAGAAATTCAAATTTTGTTACTCACTTTTTTCAACGACTTCGAACAACGTCGTAACTTTTAATATACCTCGACCAATTCTGATACTTACAGCGTAGATCGTTCTCGATTAACATAGATTTAAAATTACAAAACACACAATCTATCGGCGAGCTTGTTGACGCGAGTTAATCGCCGCGTCACCGCTAAAAAACAATCAGCCGCAGGATCGAGTTAAATATAAAGTAACGCCAACGAGATAATAAACAGGACACGTCGGAAATTGCGGAGCATTTTAATGTTTAATTGGCGGACACGCGCCGATTAAAAACAACCGGTCGCTGATTGTCGGCGAGGGAAAGAGAGGAAGAAGGGATCTTTTCAATTGAGTTAACGAGAGAACGCGATGCGATCGCGACCGATTTCCCGCGTCGAATCCCTGTTTTCTCTATTAATATACTAATGAATTGTGTCCATGGTAATTCGCTTTTGTACTCCGACAACCGGACCGTGGTTGATCGACTTTTCCGCTATTTCGTTGTCATCGGTAGAGCTATCCAGATGAGTCGAAAAGGGGTTCGACACTATCGTAGAGTCGTAGTGGATTTTTGTTTAACAATCGTGTGATTTTACAGATGTTACCTTTTCATCGAGTTACACGATTTTTGAGAAGTTTAAATTTAACGCGAAACTGTTTGGTTCAATTAAAATTTAAATGGATTTACCGGTTCGAGAACTTCACCGGATGTTTTCATGATTATACTGTTGATTAACGAGATCAAAGATATCGCGTCGCGATGTAAATGATGTAATTATAGCGAACATGGTTTATGTACATATTGATGGTATCCAGTTTGTTTTTCCTGCAATTACTTGTACCGCGAGCTAGACTCTAATCAACATAAATTGTCATGATTGCATTCAGTATATCCTGTTCTATAATTCTTCTACAAAAACGTACATAATTTCATTTCAAGGACTGTGAATAAAGCTAGAAAACAGGGATGTACTTTTTCTTCAAATCCACACTTTTTTAGCTATCTTCTTTTTTTTTTTTTTTTAAGCGATATAAATCCACTTTTTCTTCGTTTCGAAATACTCTATGCAAAACTATTTTATGCAAAATTGAACACACGGGAGAAAAAAAATTCGGAAAAGCATCAGCTTGCGGTGCTTCAGTTTCAGACTTTGGTTCGACTGGGTTATGATTTTACGACATCGAATACTTCGGTCCGATTTGACGATCGAACAATTTTGTACAGTTGATTTTCCAAGTCAACGAGCAATCAAGAAGCCGACACACAACTCACGCCGCATTGTCACGCGAAGATTGCTTTTTCATTTCGTTGGTCGTTTATTTTTTTCGCCGATCAACGAGCCCCGAGAATGTAAATTAATCCGGTATCGCATATGAGATGCGCGGATGTGCGAGCACACGGCTCGTATTGAATTCCGTGATTGGAAACAGGTATTACGCGGCGCTCGTGAAGGGAGCAGAAAAAAAAGAAAAAAAAAAAAATAGGAGAAAAAAGAAAAAAACTGAAAGGTAAAGGGGTAGGATGGTTCGTGGCTCGTTTCTGGCCGTCGTTTTTCCCCGATTTATTATCGAAGGCGTTCTGTCGAGGAGCGAAAATGGGGGAGCGCTTTTAGCCTCTGCTGATTTGAAAATGTATCTTTCTCTCTTTATCTCTCTTTATCTCTCTTTTTTTCGCGGTGGAAAATTGTACGCGTGATATCGAGTTCGAACTCTGCGTCGACTTTTACGTTGCACCCTTTTATTCGGTCTCTGGTTTCGCGGATAATTATAGAGAAGTAGCTTTCGGAACGATGGCAGGGAGTAAATGTTACGAATACAAAAGGGGTGTCGTTGGTGAACGGTTTTCAGCGGACCATGATTTTAATCTCAAATTTATGCTAAACCAAAAAGGGTAAGGATTTGAATAAGAAACGAAGATGTCGATTATGATACTAATTTCCTTATTTTCATTCGTATTATTCATAGTAGCTAACGTTTCGTTTTAATTTTGTTCTTTAACACTTTTAAACATACGTAACGAGTGTTATTTAAAAATGATCCGCTGTTAATTGTTATAATGTGAAATTTTTCAGACACCTCCCTCAAAAATGAAATGTCGAGGTCTACCAATATTTTTATCGAATCTTCTCGAAGTAGAATGATTGCCTGGAATGGCGCGCGAAATAAACTGCACGAAACGTGATTCGTGCTCGTTGTTTACGAACAATAATTCACGACGCACGCTGTTTCGTTCGCAACAATTAAACGAACGCCGCGTTTTCGCCCGTTTCACCGTAACAGTTCGCGTGCGTTTCCTTTTTTTTTTTTTTTTATCAGCTCTTTTTCTCTCCAACCCCCGCTCGTCCCTTTTGCGCTACTCGCGCGCGATCGCACTTTTATTGGAAAGCCGCAACAGATATTTTCGCTGCGTGCGAATAACAGCATATGGCGAGGCCAATTTTCCGGCAACTTGGTTGGTTGTAAATTCAGCTGATCCTGGAGAACCAGTTGGACAGCAATTACATTTTTCGTGAAAATTAAAATGCCGTCCGCGATTCTGCACTGGAATTCGTAATAGGCTGCTCAATGGCCGCGTTAAATTTCAACGTCGAAACGTGGAACGAAGCCGATAGTCGACTAACGATGGAATAAGTACTTCCTCGATGCGAAAACTATTGCTCGAGAGACTTGAATTTTCTTTTCTCCTTTTAATTACCAACTTTAACAATGTCGGAGTCGGAAGAGTGATAAATATTTGAATAAATATCGAAATGTAAAATGACACATACGATTCCAAAAATCATGCATGGAAAAATTACGCGAGCAAGAAACGAGTTAGTCAAACGACTAGCTTCAAACGGGAGGATCGTCGTTTCGACGAAGAACTAGCGTCGCGATAGCGATCGGGGGTGGCACGAATAGCGAACGAAGGTGAGCGACAGGTAAAATATAATGGCAAATAAGCATGATTATTTCCGAAATGAAATGGTAGCCCGGAGGCTGCTCGGTCCGGCTTATTTACATTCCAGGTCAAGGGCCCACAAAGGGAGCTGTAATTATGAGATGAAAGCCTCCCCCTTGCTTCGAGCGTGGAATATCCCTCTCTATACGGTTTGTATAGATCCGAAAGAGAGGCGCGGCATTCAAAGTTTTTCGGCGTTTCATCCCGTCCAATTACTCGTTACACGTTGAACCGTTCCTTTGCCTTGGCCCTAATCAATTACTCTCGCGGCGATCGTTTCATCATTTTTCTTCTTCTTCTTTCGTATCCGTATATTTTCAAAAGCAAACCTTTGAATGGACAGAGAGGGGGGAAGTATAGTAAAGAAAATAGAACGAGAGACGCGAATCTCATTAGCAGTTCGTAGCACCTACACGTTCGACTGAAACTTTGTCTTTCCGGCGTTATTAGAAGAAACCTGTTCGGTTTCGTCAATCGATATTTAATTAAACTCGAATTTGCATGAAAGTTTGGCCAGCAAGAAAGGATAGGGGCGGCGGCATAATTAGGGATAATCTTTTCCCATTTATCTTCTAAGCGTTCCGGATGTACATTGTTAATTACGGCTGACAGTAACGAAGAGAGCTCCACTTAATCGAGCACGGACTTCGCCACCGCCACCGCCGCCTCGTTCTTCCCGACTTCCTTTTTCCTTTGATCCTTTGTCCCTGGGACTCGCTGCTTCTGCTCCTTCAATATTTATCCTTCCGGACGCTACGACCGAACTGAAACGTTTTTATCGCTGGTTCGCGGTCAATGGCGGAGCACAAAGGGACACTCACTGTCGTGTAAACCTTCCGCGAATTAAGTGGCCGGGTAAATTGTACGAAGAAACGAACCGCGACTACCATCGCGACAACGTTAAGGAGACGTTAAGGTTTCAGCCAGACATCGAACCGAACAAAAGAAGCAGGAATCACTGAACATGTTAGAGTCGAGAGAAAAATTAAATACTTCTCTTGTGTTTGGAAATTTTTTTTTTTTTTTTTTTTTTGTTGGAGAGTAATTTATCGGCGATTGTATTCGAAAAATTATGACGAGGAGTGATAATGGCACGAGTATCCATCCAGGTGGTGCAGCAATGAAGTGCTTTTGCGAAATGAATGATAAAAGTGTTCGACCTACCAATGGTTTTGTCATTCTGACGAGCTACTTGATACTCGTGCTCTGCTAAACAGCGGAGGATTTGGTTGCAAGAATATTTCGGAAATTGAAGCGTCGATAATATTTTTCGACGATACAATTGAAACTAATGGTAACGCGAATATAAAAGACAGGAAATAAATATAACGGAAAAAAAATTCTTTGTTAATCTTTCGAAAATCAACCGGATTTATCGCAGGAACTTTCTTCAATAGAGTGACCAAGATCGCGGTAACATGATCTCCAATTATGAGACTGAATATGCATCGTTGCGACTAAGAGAGGGGGTGGAAAGTTTAATCGGTCACCGGGTGCTTGGAACAATTTCGCACAGCTCGTCGAATCACGCGAATTCTTGGGGTAGAGTTTCGTGAATTCCAACTTGTTACGAGTACGGTTCGCTGAAATTATTTTGGTTCATTCGACGGCCATCAAACGAGCGGATTCGGAAATTTACACGATAGAACGTCACCGCGTAAGAGTTCGTTCCCGGTAAACTTTGCATCGCGAATAATTATTCTCGAAACGAGGCAAAATGTGGTGCAATCAGTATGCAAAGCTCGCTCTCTTCTTTTCGAGTCTTAAGTCCGAGGCGTCGGGATGTAAATAGCGCTCCGGTTCCAAGCGAATCTCTTAAATTGATTATTTTTGAATTTTATATTACTCGAAGAAAAAAGTAATTCGAAACGGTGTTTGTTGAACTTTTTCAAGAGTAAAATTGGGTTTTTATGCGACCATTTAATATACATTTGCGGTTTTTCAGGTTAACCGATGGCGAATGAAATCTTGTGGAGAAATGTCTCGTTTCCGGGAAGATTAGCTACGATAGACTGTTACTTCCGCTCGTTGTTGCTCTATCTTCCATCACGAGAAAGTCTGCTTTGTATTCAGGAAACGTTAACAGTTTTCGAGACGCGGCGGGTGGGGTTTAAGTAAAGGCGGTTTAAATAACCGGGCAAACAGAATGAGTCACGTGCAACTTCCATGGAGGGGCCGATATATTTCCGTTTATAGAAAGCTGGGTTGCTCTTGGTAAACTCCGGTTTAATTGGAGCATCTTTCGTCTCGTGTTCCGTTAACACTAACGAAACATCAAACCGCAGATTTTTCTGATTCTTCCTAAAAAATACACAAAATAATTATAGGTTACATAGAAAAGCGAAACGTTGAGTTTTATACGAGTTATCCCAATTTTATTTGCGCTAGCAGATTACGCCAGGAGATTACCAACTTTTGCTGGAGTAAATAGGTAAAGGTGGAGCCAGGAACGAGCGCGGAACGCCAATGGGACACGAATAGAGAAGCTTTTATCCGAAATTCGTCACGTTTCGTCGTTTCAAAAGCGGGGGCCGCGGGACGTCCATCGCTCACAAAGAACGCCTCTTCGAACACACTTCTGCTAGAGGCATCGCATTACAAATTCAGGGTGCAGTTTAGTCCACAATCGACGCGTGCTTTCCGCGTCAGGAGGCTAGAGTCTCGCTCGAAAACACCTGAGAGCGAGTGAAAAAGGAAGAGAGAGGAAGAAAGAGGACGAACGAGGAATGGAGAGACAAGCTACACGTGTAACAGTTGGCGCGAACGAAAGTTAACGCTGTACTTGCTAATGGCCCCTTCTATTCGCGCGGATACACCGTATGTGCAAGCTCTTTTCCGAAACCGTAGCTCGAGTATCGCGTGGAGCAGAGAACGTGGGACAAAAGGGAGGAAAATAGTGGATTCGAAACGGTGACGCCGATACGAACGATAGAAGAAGAGGAATAGGGGGTTGCACAGCCGTTTTGTTCCCAGTGAAGGACATCAATATCGCCGCACCGCGCCAAGTATTCAGAATGCCCTTCAAGAATTTTAATGCGACGGAGAAAGAATTTATTGCGACATAGAATGCGCAGTAATGGCGGAAATACGTATAAAAGTCGGGAAAAGGGTGCGCATTGTCGCCGTCTAATGGCCTGCCTCGGGCGTCGCACACTGGCGACGTGTACACGCACCACCACCACCGCCGCCATCGCCATCATTGCCACCCCTTTCCTCTTGCTGTTACAGTGCCGTCCCTTCGAGAGCACCCCGAGGAGCCGTACGATTTTAAGAATTCACTGAGACCTGCTGAACTTTCGGCGGTGCGTTCAAGTTTTTTCAACAGTTTTTCTTTTCTCCACGATGCCGGTGGTGTCGGAGGGGTGGAAATTGAGACGGCTGAATTCTTCATGGCTGCGCCATTGCGTACATAGCCGGGCAGGTGAACTCGATTTCGGGGGGTGGAAACTCGACTACCGCAGTCGTTAGGGAGTTTTCAAGGTGGCTTCGTGTTTCTCGATTCTGACGCGGAATAGAATTGAAATTGATTTTTCTCACGACGATCCGGCTATCGACTTTGTCCATGGTATTCGGTCTTTTTTCTCTCGACGGAAAGATAGAATTAATTGTTTCCCAGTAATTGGAAAGTATAGAGTGCTTCGTTTAAAATTTTTAACGAGGATCGAAAAAGTTTAAAACGTGTAATATATTATTTTAAAATTCTATGAATCGTAATTACAGATAATTACATTTGGAATTAGAGATGTCCTTAAATCGAAGCTGTCCTTTCTTCTAATTACCTGCATAACGATCGCAAACCCTCAAAACTTAACCCTCGAGTTTACCCGACCGTTTCTCCCGTGAAACAACTTGGGTGCCAAAATTGTTCGCCAAGGGTCCCCGGTTTGAAGAACCCTGACCTGCATTTAAGGGGACGCCGAGCCAAGAAATAAGCGTGGATGGTACCAACCCCCTTCCCTTCTACGTGTTTCCGGCCTTTCTCGGTTCCTCTCAATTTTGCCCTCTTTTAGCATCTCTTTCGAGGCGATTCAAGAGTGTCTCGGCGAGAAGTGCGCCATTAAAATAGATCAACTGTGATCTCAATTGGGGGAGGCAATGGAAAAAAGGGTCGTCGAGCTTTCTTAACCCCTCTCAAAGGTCGCTTAACGCGTAATACAGCCCCGTCATTGTGTCGAAACTCGTTGAATAAATACTTTTCTCTTCGATCAGTATTATTTCTGGGCGATGGAAGAATAGAAGGAATCGATCCGATGATAATTGAGAAACGACGATGAAATATCCGAAAAACGTCGGACCCAAACTTTTTCGTTGGTGGTTTTGATTTCGACACGGGGTATAGCCTGGGGTAAGGGAAATATTTTCCGGCGCATCGCTAGCACTCCGTTCGGCTGGCAATTATTTTCGGGATAATTAGTCTGTCGATATCGGATGCGCGATTAATTTATTAGCAACGTAGCTACAAACGAATGTTTGTTCGTTTCTTTAAACTGAACGCACTGAAGGGGTAATTAAAAAAAAAAAAAAAATTCAACTGAAATTACATTACGAAAGCAGAAGCGTGATAAAAAAATGTACATACAAACGTATACAAGGACAGAGTTAAAGAGGGAATTAAATTTAACACACCGATGCGTTAGATTTAACGTGGTTCCATGCGAACGCGACGCTATCAGAGAACTTTGTTAATAGATCATGTCTACGCGAAGGTAACTTGCCACACGCTGTCGGTATCGTCATCGATACAGAGTCGCCTTTGAAGATCGGGCTATGACAACGCGCTATCGATGATAAAGCTTGCTTTAGTGGTGTGACCATTAGAAGCAACGGCTTTTCATTGGAGAAAAGTTTACTTTCTCGAGCGTAAGCGATCACAGCGCGAGCGAACTTCCTGACAACGTCTTATATACATAGGTAACGTTGCATTAGCAGCAAATGACCGTAAGAACATTGATGGCCTCTCCTATTTCTGGTTCGCTAATTATAGCAAGCACAGGGTCCCGAGGCACGTTCAATTTCGCGCACCGTTGTGACCCATAAATTACGCTAATAATTCCATTCTCCCTGTCTCTCTCTTTCTCTCCCTCTCTCTTTCTCTCTCTCTATCTCTTCGTTGCATTCTCTATTATTCGCACCACGCTTTCTCTCGACATACATTATTATTTTCATTACAAATATCTCTATTTACATTCCATTTACCGTTCCCTTAACTTTCATTCGATTATTATCGCACGCGGCTGTCTGGATAACAAATTAAATTCAAGCGCGCGATCGTTCGACTGCAAATTGCTTTAACAGCCGTCTTTGTTGCTATTATTTTCGACGGGATCCTTTTGGCCCTTTGTACCGTTTACTGTAGGTGAGCATTGTTCCATAACAGTCCCGATGTAAATTAGCTCGGGAGCAACGTTTAACATACTGTATCATCGGGAAATGGGCTTCTGTTAAAGACATATAATCCAGGAATTAAATTATGTATAAGAATTCATATATTAGAGATAGAGATAGGAAAAGCAATTGGTTAATTTTCATTAGGCAAATAAAATGTTTGCCAAAAATCGATCAAACTTTTAATGCGATCATGGNTTTCTCTCGACATACATTATTATTTTCATTACAAATATCTCTATTTACAATCCATTTACCGTTCCCTTAACTTTCATTCGATTATTATCGCACGCGGCTGTCTGGATAACAAATTAAATTCAAGCGCGCGATCGTTCGACTGCAAATTGCTTTAACAGCCGTCTTTGTTGCTATTATTTTCGACGGGATCCTTTTGGCCCTTTGTACCGTTTACTGTAGGTGAGCATTGTTCCATAACAGTCCCGATGTAAATTAGCTCGGGAGCAACGTTTAACATACTGTATCGTCGGGAAATGGGCTTCTGTTAAAGACATATAATCCAGGAATTAAATTATGTATAAGAATTCATGTATTAGAGATAGAGATAGGAAAAGCAATTGGTTAATTTTCATTAGAGAAATAAAATGTTTGCCAAAAATCGATCAAACTTTTAATGCGATCATGGTAAAGTTAGGAAAATGATGCAGTTCTAGTGCTACATCGGAACCATATGGATGAACCATGGAGGCTGTAGAGAATTTTCGACACGGTTGAAAATTTTTAAATCACCGTAGACGTGCATAGGTTGTACATCATATTCGAGATATTCAGAAACCATGTATGATAACCGATGGTATCGAACGATAGTTTCAAATATTGTCCCAAAATTCGATATCGTTACGAGCAGCCTTCAAATATTGTACAACATAGTTACGATACCCTAAAATGTTCTAGGGTCGTTCGAGTGGCCGTACAGTACCTGGAAATATTGTTACGTGTTTCAAAATTATTGCGTGGTGCTAGATGAATATCGTGCAACATTGTTGAACCACTCGAAACGGTTCCAGTACCATCCAGAAGGTCTCGACATCGTTTTCCATCCATTTTCTCTGTTTATTTCGAAATTCCCATGGATGTGCAATGCGGCCTCTTCGATCCCCGCGTAACTTCGAGTTAAAGACCCCCGGAGCAAAATTCTGTCTCGACTTTGATCTCGTTGGGGTGGAACGCGGATGTGTGTATACATCGTTGCCGGGTCCTTTGTACGAATAAACGTGAGTGCACACGCAGAAAAGCGTGTTTCTGTGACGAGGGAAACGATAATGCGGCGTTCACATCGTTGGTAAACGCCAACCATCCCTCTCGTTTCGGTACCACGAGAATTTTTGTCGACATTTGCATATCAACCTGGCGCCAGGCATTTACCAAAAATCCCTGACTATTGTAAACATTGCTATCAAATTTTGTATTCGTTTTAGCCCACCGTGAACCGTTCAGGCTTATCGCGTGGAATAATTTTTGCACTAACCGAGTTATCCTTGTCGGGTATTCTTTTTTGTTTTTTTCTTTTTTTCTGGTTTGGTTTTCCTCTCGTATTATATTTCGTTCGAAAAAACGCAGTTTTGTAACATGTTTTTGTAACATTTCCTAAATGCAATATCATGTTTACGCCTTGATGGAATGATAGATACAGCGTTGGTGTTTAAAGTGCATCGTTGCAAACGGNATCGGGTATTCTTTTTTGTTTTTTTCTTTTTTCTGTTTTGGTTTTCCTCTCGTATTATATTTCGTTCGAAAAAACGCAGTTTTGTAACATGTTTTTGTAACATTTCCTAAATGCAATATCATGTTTACGCCTTGATGGAATGATAGATACAGCGTTGGTGTTTAAAGTGCATCGTTGCAAACGGTTTTTATCGCTTTACATTCGTTGTAAACAGCGATTAATTCATTTCGCGAATCGCCAATCGGACCGATGCGCTCCTTTATATCGTTGTTTACATCTAGACTTGAATTATTATTTTATCCGATGGGAAATGCGAAACAATTGCCAGTTTCAATTGAAAATATCGGAATAATCTCTGTATCTTCCTTTTTTACGGAACAAAAATGCTCGTTGATATTACCATTTCATTTTTTTTTTTTTTTTTTTTTTTTTTTTTTTTTTAAAGNTATAAAGGCACTTTCTGTTGTACAACGATTTTTAGTCCATCAGTGTCGATTTCCATAAGAGGGATGTAAAGTATCGTGGTTACGTTATTCGCGACACTTCAATAATTTCAGCAGCCACTCAAAACCCGAAGTCACCCCATTTTGCAAATAAATACCGGAAAGCTCGACGCGCAACCCTCGTCGCTGGAAGCTCGATCGAATTCCTGCGTCCGTTTGATCTCGTTGTGAACGCGCCAGAAAGGAAGACGTAATGCGATGCGGCGTGGTGCGTGACGTAAAATGCGAAAGCTTTTGAAGTTCGACGAAAGGGTCGGCGAAATTGAAGCTATCGGTATGTGTTCCACGATCATACGTATTTCCTTTATTGGAGAGCGACCAGTTTGTCCCGAGTATCGTCGATCTTCGTTAATTAGTATCGATATGACGGGCCACCGTTGAAAAATGGCAATCGTAGCCGCTTCTTCCATCACTGACGGTGGTGTTCGATAATTGTCTGGCTACACCTTTTGTTACTTTCATCAATTTTTCTTAATTTAATTCTCGACAAAACTTTTTTTACAGACACAAAGATGCTGAAGAATAAAAAAAGAGAAACAAAAAAAATTGTAAAGTCTCCAAGTAAAAAAAAAAAAAAAAAAAATATCCCGAGGGTTAGTCGTTCCCTTAAATTCAAGAACATGGTTCGCCAGGAAGCGATGTAGCGCACAGAATTTCTCGTTCGTGGGCGCACAACGATGCGCGTGCGGCGCTCCCTACGTTTTGCCGCGTTACATCTGCGCGTTTAGCGTTTAATTAAATTGTTTGGGGGTTACCTTCATATTCACTTCTGCGGAATGTGATTAAATTATGTTCCACGGCTGTTTCTGAAACGTCGTAATTTATTTAGTGTATTCACATGAGCAACAATAGTCATTCGCGGGATAACAAGCAGTCGGTAAGTCCCGTGGCTCGTTTCCTCTCTCTCACTTTTGCTCTGGATTAATTTCACGTAAGTTTAACCTCTGTCGGTTTTCAACGGTACGAACGCTTCGCTGCGTCTTTTGTGCATCGAATTCAGTGAAAATTTTCAGTGTGTCGTGCCTTTGCTTCTTTCCGATTCTTTTTTTTTCGTTTTATAATATAAAAACAATAGTTTTCGTATTAAAATATTACGAGAAGTTTTATTCTGTACGGAGTATCAGAGGTTTCTTGAATACTTCCTAATTTCTTCGCTTTAGAATTTCCTAATTTGTCCTCGTTTTAACGGTACCTGCAATTTCCGCGGTAAATTAACGTTTCAACCCCAAAACTTCCCCGAAGGATCGTGGACGTTAGTGGATGCAGCGGATGAGAGATTTTTGGCTTGCTTCGCGAATTTTGCATACACCCGACAAAACTTGGCTGCAGCGTGTCCCTAATTCTCGAGAAACAAGTGCAGAAACCCCGCCCCGTTGCACACCGTCTGTTACCAAACACGAATATTCACGTGGGATTACGTCGATCGCAATCGACCATGGGAGGGGGAGGAAGAATCGTGGAGCTTTTCAACTTCTAATTAGAATCTAACCACGGGCAACTCTCTAGAAATCCCCGAGCAAGAGTAGCATTCACCTTAAAAACTCATAACGCGAGCAATCTTGCCGCAACAACAACCCATCCCCGTCCCGAATTCAGTTCCGTCTCGAGTGGTTAATCGTTCAAGTTAAGCGCTCATCGTAGTGCGCCATTTTACGCTGCTTCCTATTGTTTACGAGGCAATAGAAGGAGCAAAGCGGTGCTCGAGACACGGACACGAATCGTATTACACTCGGCGCGGACTCGTAAAACCGGTCGTCGGAATAGAAGGACCGCGAGCCTCTTCGGCACCGCTTCCTTCCGTTTCCTTCCGTTCCGGAGGCATTAGAGAACGACGGGAGATCGAGGAACGAGGGTTTAAACGGCCAAGTAAATATCTCGCGGGGGCTGTCCGGACGGATAAAGGCCACGGTCGATCAGACGTCGCCGATCCTGGACATAAAGTTACTGGCCGGTTCGACAAATCGAGCAATAGCTCGGTAGCAAGCGGCGCGATCAATTCGCTGGAATGTTAGGGTAAATGGCGGGTGAATAGCCGCTCGCTCGACGTATGCCACAGGCCACGGCCATAGAAACGGATTATAGGCATCGACGAGTACAGTGCTGCAGCGGTAGCACCGTGCGGCGTCGCGTGCCGCGGTAATTGCAATAAATTTTTCAAGCAGTCCTCGCGTTCGGCTATACGGTGCTGGAGAGAGTTGGATGTTTCGAATGGGGCTAGCAGGAGTCTGGTTCCTCTAAAGCGATGCCAGAGTAAAAGGAGGGTAAAACCGCGAGTTGACATTGAAAATATTTACGATTATTTGCCGGACATTAAAGGGGCGAGTAGTTGCGGTGGACGTAGAGCCAGACACACAGCGCCTTTTGCCTGGTCGGCCTCATTTGGACGACATAGCTGAGAAGAAGAATAAAAGAAGAAGAGTAAGAAGAAGCGAAAGAGGTAGATGCTAGCGTGCGACTGACTCGTTTCACCGGCAATACGAACGACGATCCTCTTCCTTCTTCTCCTTCTTTCTAGCCGTGAAGCACGTCTGAAAAGACCTTTATCTGTTGTGTATTTTCCAGTGAATTAAGTTTCTTGCCTTCTGCTGGCCAAGTTTATATGTTTTGCGGAGGAGATAGCGGCGTTCATCCCCGGTCGACGCGAAACCGAGGGCTGACTAGCTACCGAGGACTTTTCTTCGCTCTGCAAGAGAACACACAAGGCTCGAAGGGGGATTTGTGGGCTGGGTGGTTTTTGTTTGCGTCACTGCGCAATATCCAGCCACCGGCTTAACCACCTTCCACCTCCTTCCTTCTTCTTTATTCTTCATCTTCGTCCTCCTCGTCCACCTCGTCGTCGTCGACGCCGTTGTCGTCTGCTTCTGGCTCTTCTCATCTCCCAGCTCGTCCTTTCCGCTGTCTCGTACGATCTTCTCCGTTAGCTTTCGGCAGGCCAGACAGGGCTGACATTGTTTCAGCAGCACGGGTGTCGCCCTGCTCGCTCTCGAGATCTCATTCCGCCGTTATGGTTTCGCACTTCGTTCTTACCACTCAACATTTTTACGCTCGCGCCGCTTTTGTTTTCGCCACCCCGCGGCCCCTGTTCCGCCCCCTTTCACGGCCACGCTTTTATTACAGCTCGGGAAACGGGATGATGGAACGTCCATCCCACCCGTGATCTAACCCCTTTCGTTAACTTTCAACTACAAATGGAACCCTTTTTTTCCAGGCAACCGTAACAAGCCTCGACCAGCTTATCTCGTTGCGGACCAACGACTTTACAGAAAACGTTTCTTTCCAATTTTCTTTTTCTTCAATCGCAATAACGTTGCATCAATTGAAGAAACTCACGATCGAAAAGGAAAATATTTGAAATATAAAATTGAAGAAGACACAGCTCGCAATTGTTTTGTAACAAAGCGCAAAGCAGAACTTCAAACACCCGCCACAATATTTTTCTCCTCTTCTCGCCGCTTTCTTTAAAATTCCCACGGCGTTAGAAAGAATCTCAACCAGTCTTCCACAATCTCTTCTCACTGTTTCCGAAGTAATATACGTATCACGCGCGAACAGACGGGCCGATTTAGCCGCGTTTGCTGACTTCAGTCGAGGGATGCTCTTTGTTTGCGCCAATATTTACCCGTCGACTAAATTACTTCCTACTATAATTCTCTCTTCTTTCGTAGCACGGTCTACACGATTTCCTCTCGTTTCCACCGACTGGAGAACAATTATTGAAAGACCTTGACTCTCCAGAATCGACATAAACAACCCCTTCCTGTGTATTAGTTTTCAACGTCTTTTCAATTCGATCTTGGTGCTCGCGACGAATTTAATCGACATCCATTCCGCTCGTATTCTAGACAGCGTTTCTCTTTTTACGTTGTCCCATCGGAGACTTTACATTCTGGATCGTTTTGACGTAATACCGGGGCTCAGCGCGACAGACAGGGCAGCTTAAGTTAGCCCCTTTGAGGGCTACTGGCAGAGATTCAGACAGGATGGGGAACGTTTTTGCGCTCGTCGCTACGGACATCGGTCCACACGGCTCAGTCGCCACTGTCAAACGCCTATTTTAGCAGTCGCTTCGACCTCGAAACGTTTTGCATAAGGACGTCTTGATCTAGAAATTCCTTGTCATACGTAAAGTACTTAAGGGGAGATTATTAAGGGTTGTTTTCTTCGGGAAGGGTTGTTTTTATCTTACATTAGATCCTTTCTTTTTGTTTACATTTTCTATTCTTATCTATTGACTTTGTGGCGACCCTCCTAAACTCCTCCTACACCAACATCGATTTTCCCTCAAGTCCTCAGGAACCGTACGATTCCTGACTTCAGGATCCCTCCTAACTTCTTAACTTCAGTATCCCCGCGTCTAAAGCAGGGGCCTATTAGGATGTCTTACCGACGAGTCCACTTTCCTTTTCCCGTTTCCTCACACTTCGACCACCAGGACACTTGAGCCACAATTTCTTTTTATAGATCAGTTAGGAATTATTTCTAAAATTTCTAGCTTTCGTAAAACATTTTTGTAACGCTCTATAACAATTGAGGCGCATTTAACCCATTCATCGTACCCCAGAAAATCGAACCCTACACGAACCACCTCGACGCTATTCCTTCACCCTCGAGACAGAGGGTGCTGCATCTCCTTCCCGACGGTTCCTGTCTATACGCCAAAATATTCCTCTCCATTAAACAGTAATCGCGATTCGGGCGGCAATTAACGCAACAATCGATGATAGGAGACGCGAATACAGGCCGGAGTGGTTTAAGACCGAGCATTGTGTACCCGGACACGGATCAAAGGTAGAGAACTACGGTTTAATATCTCGGAAGTGAACAGACAGAGACAGAGGATGAACCAGTGAAAGGGATAAATTGGAAAGCGGAACAGGAGGAAGGAAAGTGCCGAGGGCGTGAAAGCGCAACGGGGGTTGGACGGGGGTTGGGTGAGAAGAACGATGCGTGTAACGGAAACGAAAGATAGAAACGGTGAAACGGAGAAAGGGAAAAAGAGGGACGGATAGTCGGGACAATGTCAGTGTCTGGCATGTCGTAAGATAAAGAGAAAAGTCCGCGGAACGCGCGGCGCCAACGTTGGAACCAGGCCTCACAGAAGAAGGTGGTTTTACCGTCGGATGGAAATTACGTAGGCAGGGCAGCACAGAGGAAGCATCACCACGGAAACGCCCCACGGCCGTTCTGTAATCAAGATGGGTATTACATTTCCGGTAATGTCGTTCCGCGAGTTTGCGCCCCCGCGGATGATGAACTAAAGTGCTGCGAAAAATTCGATCAACCCGGTTTTCTGAACAGTCCCGTCTTTTCCCCTTTTATACCTTTCTACTGTTATTGTTTCTTTTACTTTCTCCTTTTTCGGTTGTTTGCCTTTTTACGGTTCGAGTCACGGAAGGAAGACCGTGTCCTAGCGAAACTGTTTCCCTCAGAATTTTATTCCTTCCTAATCGTTGCACTTTTTAATTATTTTTCTTTTCCACTTGGTTTATCTTTACGAGAAAGCAACGGTACCATTTTACGTAAAATTCTCTTTCTTTTAGGTACCATTCAGAACTTTTATCGTCGCGATGGATTTCACCCCGAAAACGATCCTACGAATGAAAAATGGAGAACGGGACGAGACATCGTACTCGAGACGATCCGTGACACGAATCGTCGTTTGTTTCGCGATGTTCAGCCGAACGGATCAAAGATGAATGGCACTGTGAGTATAGCGTATAGATTCTCGAGACGTCGAGACCAACGACCGGAAGGAAATTGTCTTTACAGGGATGCTGGCTATTCAATGAGAGGTAACAAGTCAGCCATGCGATCTGACGTTCCCCAAGTACAGAGCTCCTCTCTACCCTTTCGAACATATCATTTCCACCCGTTTTACCATAACACTGACACTGCCGATGGACGTTTCGGTCGTCTTGAAGTTGCTATAATATCATGCACGTGCACTTTGTATGATAAATTCGATCCCCTTCAACGAACGACGGTTGCGTAGATAAAAGAAAATTGTCAACCGATATCAGCTGCAAAGTTCTAAGTTGTCACAGACAAACGTTCGCAGAGAAGCTTTTAGAAATGTTATAACGATAGGAGTTACGCGATATTTATAAAAAGAAAATTCTCGACGCCAGTCAACGGAACCCTCGCGACACACGGAAGCCACCATCGAAGCGGAATCGCGGTTTTCACGCTCGCCAGGGATGAAATTTCGGGAGGGTAGTCGCGATTCGTCGATATCCACGGCAAAAGCTCGCGGTAAGCGTGTGAAAGGAGGTGAAAGTGCTCGACGGGGCGTCGTTTTGTATCGTCGACGAAATCAACGACGCGACGGAGCGTGGATATCCTGTCTGCGAGGGCGTCGCGATGTCTGGTGCGTCGATAGAATTCGGCGATCGGTCGTGTAATTTTGAAACCGAAAAATAATTGGGAGGTCTGTACATGGTCGGGTACCGACGGAATGGAGCTTGATTACTTCTAGGACGTACGACGATGAAACGGCAATTTAAATTAGTGGACGAACGCACGACCGCGTTTGACGCGGCTGTTGGTTCTACAGTTTGAGAAAGAATGCATAACGAAGCCGTGTTTGTTGAAATTTCCTACGGACGCGAGACTGCTAAATCATTCGTCTCGTCGATGGTCGTTTTTCTTTTCGGTTCAAAATTTTGACGAGAATGTTGACCCGACGATTCTCTGTGGACGGATGGCGTTTCCTGTGGCAAGTTAATCCTCTGTTGAACATTTTTTTTCGACGGTTACATATTTTAGAGTTCGTTTAAGAAAATTTGAAATACCGCGCATAATTTATATTTGATACTTCCTCGTTTTATAAATCGAAACTGAGCTCGGAGTAAAGATAAATTTTGTGGCAAAATTAATGATCTTTATCTGGAATGTAATTCGATTCCGTAAGAAGTTCTAGGAGCTTACATTTTTGACTTCAAATAAAAGTAGCGTTCTTGGAATCGCAATTTTTATTCAAACGATAAGAAAAGTCGAGGAATACCGGCAAAGAGAAAGGTTCAAGATGATCTGCTCCAATCGTACTAAAAAGAATTCCAAAGACCATTTTCTAAAAAAAATTCAAAATAGTGGGTATCATATTTGGGTTAACCAAAACCGAACCATTCGGTCTCTATCAAAGCGAATTAATCAAGATTCCGCAGGGTAGTCGCGGACGCGTCGCTAAACTCCCAAATAATATCATCCATCACGAAAAGGCGGTTTTAATGGCCGCTTTCCACCGCACTCGGGCCGCAATTGCGTGTTCACCGTGAAGCGATCACGTCACATGTGGTCAGCGACGATCGTATCGACTCGGATGGAACCGCACACGTCCAACACACACATTCAGTACACCCAACAACTGAGTCGTTACCGCGTATCCACGTTAGCTCGTTTTCCTTCACCATGCCACCCTTCGTTTTATCTATCTTTCCCTCGTTCCACTATTCCTCTGCTTTGCAGCGACGAAACAGGGCTTCTCTCTTTGAACGAGCGCAACGCGCCGCGTCGTTCGTTACACGGACCCATCGGCCAGCTTGAAAGAAGCAGAAGAATTAATTAATTCTGCCTGCTCGTTGAATTTTGCATGAGTCCTATCTCATCGTGTGCATCCTGAAAATTTATCGTGGCCACGGTGCTGCATCGAAACCAGACAGATGTGTTATGTTCCGTCGAGTTCGATAATCATGCCTCGAGCTATGGTGATGATCACCCTAAGGATAGGCGGGCGTTCCGTCCCTTGGATAGGGGTAGCGTATGTCGAAGGAGATTCGATGGGAGCCGTTCGAGGGATGAAGTGACAAGCGGCGTATTTTTTAAGGTGGACCATGGAAAATTTTAAAGCATTTTTGGTCAGTTTATGGCTTGGCCTGGGTCTTTTGGCGAGTGACAGATCAGTAGTTTTCCTTTAACAAATGCTCCGAATCGAATAAAGTTAAAAATCGAACTATCTAACCGAAGCAGTGAATTATCTCTTAACTACTTGCTCGGATAAAAGAAGTCGTCGATCCGTATAGCTTAATTGATTAATGTTCGACAAACAGAGGATCCACCGAGCGCAAGCCACGTTCCAGCAATAATACACCGGAGTTTCTTCTCCCATCCGCCATTAGACAGATCATTCTCGCCCCTTGACCTGTGTATCAGTCCGCGGAACGCGTCGATTAAGGGTTTCGACGATTAATCAACGTCCATGTTAACAGGCACGTCACGGAGCTCGCCTCCGGGTCGGGCAGCGCATCAATTAATCGACGTCTCTATCAACTGACGTCTTGATTAACTTGATCAAGAGCTCCTGCGATCTGTACTTTTTCGAGCGGCTTCCGCGATGACTCCGGTCGACCTTAGAGCCGTCGACGCGATCCATCGACGAACAAGGGAACGGGGTAGCATCGATTAGCGCGAGAGCGATGAGACATACCGAGCAGTCTACGCGGTCTCGATAAAAATGCAGCTTATGCGTGTCACGCTTCGCGGGAAGAGGAAGACATTGTTAGTGCACGAGGAATCTCAGAATCGAAGAATCTCGTCGCGAGAAATGTACACTGGATTCTCGAGATTACATTATTTTACAAATTCAGCGTTTAAATTTCGATAAGAATGAATCGAATAAATAATAATGGATAGGTAGGTCGGTGCTATTAGAGATGCAGAGTCCAAACAATTGGTATCGCGTTTAGAGTCGTTTGAAAGAACCGAACTAGTCGCCCGAACCAAAAGCCGCATCCAGTGTTATATCCCGTAACTCTCGTAGAAATATATAAAAAACAAAAACTAAAAAGCGGGGACTGTAAAAAAAAGTAAAATGTTAGGCTAGGAGGATGCATCGGGCCGGCGCACAACCGTAAATAATGAAACTTTATACATCGACGCGAGTTGCTTGCGGTGTTTTTTCATCGTATGAAGTGGAACTGTCTAGACGCATTCAGCGCTTCTGCAACACTGCGAGGAACACCTTTATGGTACCCTCTCCCGCAATTTCCCGCAACGCGCCACCACCTCCTCCCCTCTTCTTCTATTTATCTCTCTTTTTCGCTCTGTATCTCTCTGCTTTTTTTTATCGTCTATTTCTTGCTCGATGTTTTCTTCTTTTTCTCCCTTTTTAACATTTTTTTTTTTTATATATACAACCGCGCGTTGCGTTCCTCCGCGGCCTTTTTGTCCGTAGACCGGTGCGTTACACTTGAAAACGGTTACAGGAGACTAGCGCTACGGAGGGTCTGCGTCGACGGCCCGTGGAAACGCAGCCACGGCTTCGATTCAACGAAACTACGCGAGGAATCTACCCTCACCCTGGTGGCGCGCCGCTATCTCGCTCGCCGCCTCCGCAGAAAAACGTTTCCGCTTTATTAAAACGGAAAGCCGGAGAACGCGCGGCACCAACGAAAAACGGTCGCTTTTGGAACGGTTCCGCGCGACGACGATTGTTCTGCTCGAGGTTCTTTGAGCGTATATCCCCTATGACGACTTTGAGGGATATTGAAATGTCTAGAAAATGGTCTAAACTGCCGAGGCTTGAGCTTTTTCGTTTTTAAATATACAGGATCTTATGGTATTATAGCCTAAATTAGAATAATCGTGGAAGGAAAAATAAGTCGAAGATGTACGGTAATATTTCTTTATAAATTTTCATTCGAAACGACATTGTGAATTGTTCAATCTGTACAAGTGTTTCAAGCCACAATAAAATTTCAAATAAAAAGATCTAGATATTCTCCGAACAAGAAGAAGAAGTCAGAGTTTAATACCGAGGACCAGTGGCGCAAAGACAGGAATTTGTAAGCGGTGTAAGGTTCCATTAAAGACGGAGCGGAACGGAGAGTGGTGGAAAATAAAAGTTCACGAGTTATGTCGCGGAATAACAGTTTCGAGGTGGTTGAACGCGAGCAGCGGGACGCGAAACACGAAAGAGCACACCTCGCTTTGCGAACTTGCACAGTCGAAAATACTTTGGGAGCGTTTCCGCCGGCGTAACAGCGCGCACTGCGAGTAACTCGTGATTCTTTCCGCGAATAATCTCGAAAATTTCGCGTTTTAATCCACGATGCGCGACCGCCGTATCGTATTGTAAATTTTCGCGTTGCGCAATCTTGGATCGCCCGTGCTGGCTGGATGGGAACCAATGAAACGTTCTGGCAGTGATCGTCGATCCAGACGATCGTTCGAATGCTGATGAACGTTCTACTTCTGTGCTCGACCTACTTTCTGTTCCCTTCTGCAGCGTGGCGATGTGCCATCCACCATACCGAGGACGTTTTATGGGGAAACGTTTTACGAGCTGAACAAGCCGCGAAAACGAATATATAAGAGGATGTTCCTGAGATCTAGATTGATTTTTTAATTCTTTTCTATGTTTCCTGTTTTTTGATACGATGGATTGCTAGGTGTTTTACAATCGATGCGAGGGAAAATATACTAAATGATAAATAAGTTTTGTGTAGAGCAGTGTTTTTGAAAATTGTTTTTGAAAATTGTTTTCTTGGCCGAGCTTTTGTTTTAAGAATACACTTTATGCAAAGCAAAGATTGAGTGTTGTGACTGTAAAGGCTGGTACAAATAAACGCTTGCAAAATTGCCCCATTATGTGGCACCTTCTATATTTACCTTTCCTGGCGAGAGAGGCGAGCAAAATTCGTGCACGATCTTCAGCCCACCAGTTTTCTTTTAATTTTCCGGCGAATGATTTTGAACGATCGTTTCCCTTGAATTTCTGACGCGATTCGTCTTTGCCATCGATTTATGAACGGGGCGAGGGAAATTCTACAAAGTTGCAATTTTTAAAGCGAACTGCAACAGTCGTACGAAATTCAGAAGTAAGTTATATTCGAAGAAATGGAATTTTATTCGCAATTTATATGAAAAGATCGCTAACAGCTCGCGCTTGCAAACAGGCAATCACAACTTATAAAAAGACTATTTTTCATTACAGAAGAGTGCTACAAACTTGAAGATTACTCGATAAAAATTTATTATACCACAATTTTTTTACCACAGCTTAAAGATTTCCATCGATCCCAAAGTTCCACACCTATGGTTAACGCAACCACGATCGAACACAAGTTTCCACCGCAAAGTCTAGCAAAACAAAGAAATTAAAATTAATCCTGATTAGTGGTCGGCGCGAACGCTTCCGTCTCTTGTATCTTTTAGCGGGGGTGGTATCCCCGTGGTTGCGTAATTGTAGGAAAATTTGCGAGCCCCCTACGGCAGAACTTATCCGCCGCGTGGAAGCTAAACTTACTTAGAGCGCACGAAGTAAAATTTACTTCTGCCGCTAGCAAGGACTTACGCGCCCCGGTAACAGAGTCGCGTGTGCCTTTGCATGTAGCGGTTTGTACATGTTTTCTCACGCTATACTTCTTCCGTATAAAACAATTCGCCTCTGAGCAGGATGTACGCGCGACCGTGGAAACGCGAGTTTCTTCGCGCGTCTTCTTTGATTCTTTTGTGTAGAAAAGGAAGAAGAAATAGTTTAGAAACTTAGATGAGAATACTGAGAGAATGGAGGCATTTATGGGCGTCTCTTTGACATCCTAGTGACGATAACGAGTATTAAATTACGGAAATCGGTACCATTTTAATTTTGAATTCTTTAGAATTTAACGACCACTGTTACGAGTTCTAAGAGAACAAATTTCACAAGCAGCGGTGATAAAAATTTTATCGACGCCCCTAAAAATACCGCGACAACAATGGCGGGTTCGAATCGCGTATCCGAGAAATTATCGTCACGTGGTGAAAGTTACGGAAACAGAGTGGTGAAGCTTCCATTCTAAAGTTTCTTGGTTGTTCTAGAAAAAAAGAGGAAAAAAAAACGAAAAAGAAATACGAGATCCGTATCTTCGCGACGGACGAATGTATCATTGGACGGTAGAAAGGTTTCACGCGAAAATTTGCAGCGTGAGAAACTTTTATTGCTTTAGCGTGCCAATAACTATTCCGTGGCGAACGTAGTCGTTCCCGACTTTTCGAATGGCTTCGTTGGTTCTCGCAAAAAAGGCGCGAAAACGCGTCGATACGAAAAGTTACAAGAAGAGAACATTTTGTCGACGTTTATACACCAAAGATTGTACAAATGTCTGAATTTAAAAAGCTCGATAAAATTTCTGGTAGAATTTATGGAAATTCGAGGAATTATCGGTGGATCGACACGTTCCACGGAGAAGCAAACGAAAAAGTGATCGGTCGAGTATCAATTCAGGGAATTAAGCAAGCTTCTTGACTTCCTGCTTAGCAATTACCACAAGCTGTTTCGTTCAATAAAGCAGCACGTTTTTAGCCACGGTTTCATTTCGTCTTTGCCCCGAGCAAAAATCCTTCTTAGACCAATCAAATGCTCCTCAACTCGAGACTTCTTTCCTGTCTCTTTTTTATCTCAATTATCTAATGGCCCAGCGTGGATGGAATCGATGCTGGTAGGCGATAGACCTTTGCTATCACGAATTTCCTCGATGAAGCGTGTTTTTTTTTTTTTCACCGAATCGTCGATAAAGGTTTTCGCTCAGCAAATCGTCCGTTTTGTCGCAATTTATATCGAAGATTAATATAGGAATTAGGTCGACTAGCGTTTATATCGAGATGGGCTGGTTATTTCTGTCCCGTCTATTTTAGGGGTCGATTAATACGTTTCGTCGATATGTCGTTGGACTTTAAAATCGCGAATGCATAAATGTAGCGAGTTTAGATTAGTTTGTACATTTCTAAATCGCTTTTGATTTATTCATTCCTTGAAATATTAATTCTGAATGGAAATTAGGTTAATCCCTAGATAACTAAAATCAGATCTCTTTAAATATTCAGCGTTTCGATAAAGTCAAAGTCTATATCTCTAATGCAAATTATTAAATAATCAACAACGTTGCAGCGAACAGGAAGGATCGATCATTCAAAGAAACTCTTGTACGAACGAGAACAATTTTATACTTTAAAGTTATCGCGTGATCCACGCGCTGCTGGTTTTCCACCCCTTTTTTCTTCCCTCCTACCGGAATGGAAGATTATTACGCTTTAACCCTTTTACACATAAAAATGTCGATTTTCAAACGATCTAAAATTCACCATTAACAATCTCATTAACCTAAGAATAACGACTGTATCGAATTCTTAATCCTTTCGTCTTTTCTTACGAGAAACCGTAAGCAACTCGTCCAAGAGAAACCACGCGAAAAATCGTAGAAACAGCTGTGGAATCCCTCTGGCGACGTCATACGAGGCACCGAGGCCGTGTCGAAATTAACATTTCTCCTTTGAGCTGGCTCGATCGCAGTAACACGAGCGTTGCCCTGTCGATTGGCGTTTCTCCTCGGATATAGGCGACAACGCGGCGAGCTGCGACGCTGCAGAATGCTCGCGTGCCTTTGGAATCGCGATACCGAAACGAGACGAGGGTTATTGGCCGTTGTCAAAGGGGCGACCCCGACGCCAACAACGACGTTGCGTCGACAACCGAACCAACCCTTTTACGAGGTGTCGGAATTCACTACAGCTACTCGAGCAAAAAGCCAGCCTCGCCCTCTGAAATTAAGGCTGCGTCGCCTGGGACCGTCGACGATCGTCGATGGAGGACAGGGTGGTTTGGGAGAGGGTGCTTTCTGGTCCCGACTTTTTCCCTTTATGGCCGCTGTGGAAAGGTACGTCGATCTTAAGAAAGATTTCGAAAGGTTCGGAAAGGTTCGGAAAGGTTTGGAAAGGTTTCTTGAGATGGTTCTTCCTGTTGCATGGAGAATTTGTAGCTTTTCCTCGATATTGGGTAAATAGGGTAATGTGATTTTGTTTGGTAGTAGATAAGGGGTGGAACGGGATCCGTGCAGTTTTATTTGGAAGATGCTTGAGGTTTTGGTGTGTAGACCTTGCATTCTCAATTTATGTATTCCCAAGATTATTTTTAGCTGCAATTATTTTTCGGGAAGAAACATTTTTTTATACCAGCTATTTTTGTATCTTTATATTCAACACGGTAGCAGATTATTTAGCTGTTATAAAAGAGGGTTGTGAATGGAAAAAGTTTCGAGAACACCGGTTTGGATTAACAAAGTTCAGTGATCCTAAAAGTGAGCATTACTCTTTTGGGAATGTTTCGAAAGCATTTGTGTCCGATATATCGAGCGAGGACACGAATATCAACAGTTTATCAGTACAATTTACGTTTCCTCTGCATCATAACTATCTCCAGCAGCAATCTAATGTCACATCCACTCGTCCTTTCCTTTCAATCATAACACATGAACGTTCCAAGGGGATCTTCCCGATCCGAATTCTGTTTCCAACGCGCTACTGTTTATTGTCCGGCAAGAACCGGGGCAGTAATGTTTACGCACGCAAACATCGAGGTTGCGAACGGCGTTGTTGGTCAGTCGTGACTAATGCTTCTCCGTAGAGACGTTGCCGAGCTGGGTATTCGCGCCATATGAATATAAATTATCCACTGTGCCGTCCTATTGATTGCTTGTAAATCATGGGGACACTTGTGTCACTCGAATCGTAGCTACGATTTCATTCCCCGATCGTGCGTGCCTGCTAACTCGATAAGTCGCCACCGATGTCCGTGTTTCTCGCTTCGAGTTTCGCCTAACGAAGCATTGTGCAGGTTCATTATCACAACCCACAGCGGGTCATTTAATAAGCGCAAGAATGTGCAGCGAGATTGATTTTTCCATTTTTTTTTTTTTTTCTCGAAGCCTGGCAATTGTTTTTGGCATAAAAAATACGAGGCAACTTAAAAGATGTAAAGCTTCTCTTGATAAACTTTTTGCTACTTCGGGAAGATTTTATGGATATTCCGGGTTAAAAAATTGCTTGTTTCCTCGTTAAAGATGATAAGTAAAAAGTTATAGCTGTAGCAGGAACTTTGTAGGAATACAATGGTTTCTTTATTCCCTAGATATGTAAAGTCAATGTGATGGCTCCATTTTCAAAGCTACACCCCTTTTACATGGCGGCCCAAATTCTATCGGCCGACTTCCTCACCGCGTGTCTCGAATTCCCATCGTCTCAAAGCCTCCATGAGGTCGAAACGTTCGCAGAGATACTCAGCTAACGCGTATTCACCCCAAACGACTCGTTTCCCTGATAATCCCCAATTAGCGTTCCAGCGAAGGCAACAGCTTCCCTCGTGTGTCTCCTTAAAAGCGCATCAGACGAAGCTTTCTCCTCGAGGCGGATACAAAAGCCTCTGGTAGAGGACAGAGGAGGAAAGTGAAGAAGAAGAAGAAGGAAAGAAGGGAGATAGGAGGGAACAGAAACGAGCCCGCCGGACGGTACAGGGGGAAACGTATAGGAAGAAAAAAGAAGGAGATTTCCCCGTAATGCTCCCCATAAGAGGGGTGGATACGGGCAGGGGAAGAGAGAGAGAGAGAGAGAGTTAGGTGCATCACGCGCTTTCGCGTACATATAATTCAGTTTCACGAGTTGCCCGGCCGCCGTAAGCTCGGGAGAATATTAACATATGGATGGGGTTGCGCAGTGTGAAGCGCTTATCACACAATGGGGCTACCCATTGTCATGCAGATTCCCCTTGGCTAATATAAAATGATCATCAGACAGATCGGGGGAATCCCCTAATGCTTTAACACCCCGCCGGTCCGGCTGAGCTGTTGCGTTCGTTCGCAAGTGTAGCCATGCGTGATAGGCCAGATACACGCGATAATTATATGCTAAAGGCATGTACGCAAAGTTAGGCTTCGGCTAGAGAGGATTTACCATCTATGTGCGTCTATTTAGCGTCGTGTAGCCTAGGATTACCGACGAGATCGATCGATTTTGGAAAAAAAAAGAAGGAAAAAAAAATAACGAAGAGGGAGACCGAATGGATAGATCGTTCCTCTTTTTCCTTTATATTTTTCGAGGCTTTTTCTTTCTTTCTCTTTTTACAGAGAGACGGATGGGAGGATGGGTGATCAAATATGTGGGGTAAAAGGCTTCCGTGTTGGTTCCGGTTGATTGATTGGAATTTTGCGGCTAGTTCTCGGTAATTGGGTTAACTGCTAATGGGAAATTTGAATCCCGCACACCACCGTGCGGATTTTAAATCCATCGAGATGAAACTGGTGTTAAGAGATATTTATTCTTTAGCGAATAATATTTTCTGTTAGCAGAAATTTATAGAAATATTTCGTTTTTGTTTCGCGTAGATCTTTCGACGAAACTGTACACGGTAATTTATTTTTTAAGCAACAAAACGGAGGTGGAACGCCATTGTCGCAGCAACGCGAACAATCTGAACGCGATAATTCGCGCCAAACAAGTCTCCTGTCAAATTCAACGCTTTTCAAAGAGAAACTTTTGCGCTGAAAGGGCCGAATGACTCAGCTTCCCGCCGACAGGTTCAATTATATTCGCGGTTTCAGATGGTCGAGTCATTAACCGCACGTGCTAAGGGCGCTCCTTAAAAAGCGACCGAAGCTTTCTCGATTATATCGCACGGTTCGTAATTATTTCACGAGCGATTCAGCGGAACCTTTTATTCGCGGCCACATCGAGTGCGCCGTTCACAATTATTTCATGACCTCTTTCTCTTCGATCTTTTTATCTTAATTCCGTTATTCCACCGAAGTCCATTCGAGTTGATTGAAAGCGACACCGATCTTAATTATTAAGTATTTCGCGCTGTTATTGGTAAACGACGGAATAAAATATCTTTATTTTTGATAAACGAGGTTAGATGTCGGAAACATTGAGATTACAGTTTATTTTTGCATGTAACACACGCACCGCAGAATTGCGCTGATTATCGTCTTCGTTAAAAACGCGCGCACTCGTTCCACTCAACACTTCTCCACGCCTTCCCTTTTAAGTTTATGCTCCAAATGATCTCTTAATTGCGCAAAATGTACCGCGATGTTCAACGATACTCGAACGTTTGACAAAAAAAAAGGCCAAGAACTAATTCACAACTTCCACCCTCTTCAGCCCAAACAACGACCCTTTCCTACGCGCGATTAAATCACAATATTCTACGCGTGTCTCCCATCACGGTCTCTCACCAAATACTCGTACACCGACACACGCATCCGTTCGTCACGAACGCGAATCGCCGAATGTCGCTTAAACCCGACGACGCTCGATCGAACGAACGTCCTTTCGTTTTCGGTGACGAAACGGCGCTCGTCTTGCCACTTTGCAGCGTATTACGTTCGAATTCGATTTGCCCCGGTGTCCGTGGCGATCGTTCCGTCGTCACGGGGACGACGTTAATTTAATCGGCATTCTGAAACGACCGGAGAGCGCCAGTCGGCCTGAAGGAGGATGAAAAAGGACGGTGCCACGGTTGGGTGGATAGAGAAAGAGACAGAGGGGGTGGGACACTCGAATCTGCAAGGGAAATTAACAATGTTTTCCTCTCGCTCTCCTCCTCGAGGATCACTTGTCACTAAGTAGTCTTCCGCACAGTGGAACATTCCACTTTAACTTTGCACCCTGTCTTCATTACTTCGGCAACGAGCACAGCGTCGACAAAAAAGCCTGCATAGTTGTATACTTTCGTGGCGCTAATTAGGACCTATCAGCGACGCCGTTTCGTAACGACCAACGCTTTGTAATTTAAAGTCCCTGTCCCTGGCTTTCGGTGTGTTGAAGCCCATTGAATTGCATTGCTTGGCTTTTTTGTTCACCAAGTAGGGTGCTCGTTGTCGCGTTAAACGTACCAATGTTAAGCAAATTAACGAGGTATCTTTTGGAACGTTATGCACGACTATTAATTATTAGATATTAAACATTCTGCACGAGTTTTTGACGTTCGATGTCGCGTTCCACTTAATCGACTCTTTGAACTTTCGCAAGTCTGCGCCAGTTTAAAGAGTTTCGAGCGGACAAAGGCTAAGACGCGAGTAATCCTTTTGTTCGCGAGCAATTTGCAGCTAGGCAAAGAGTTTTAATTAACCGTGTTTGTAAGTAATTTGAGAAAAAGCGAAACTTCTCGAGCAATGGATTTTCCGCTTGATATTCCGCGTTAATAGCAAGCGCCTAACAAACAGGTCAATTTCTCAATAACGCGAAGTGGGATCTACCCTTTGGTACCACCTTATGGGACCGACCATCTTGACTCAGTTGTCTGGGACTCTGAGCCTCGTGTCTCTTCAAAATTTGAACGTCCTGGACTATAGTAATAATACCGAGTATACGTACCAATGAATTTTTAAACCAAGAAGAAGGATTTCCCGTTTTCTACCGCGCTCCAGGGACCTATTACTCCCGCGTCCAACTAAATTAAGTCTCGGAGCTCCAAGTAACTCGAAAGTTTGACCGAAAACAAGAAAGTATCCAAAGAAACGTAACCAACGTCTAAAAATCGAGGCCAGAGAAGCTCTGAGGAAAGAACAAACAAAGCTTATAACCTAACCACACGCGTACAACTTCAAAAACGTTGGTTCGATCGCAAAACTTTGAGCCGTCGCGTTTAATCCGCGCTAAGATGAAATTTCGCAAGCTACGATGCAATTTCACCAGGGTGGAGATAAAAATGACGCGTTGCGGCGTTGGGGACGAGCAAAAATCGTCGCTCGGCCGCGTTGCGGCGACGCAATTTCAAGCTTGTCAGCGTTCTTGCCGAAGCAAGGAAGAAAATGGTCGCTGGTAACGCTGACTGTCGCCGCCATTTTGTTTCGTTAAGCCCGTCAACGGTCGGCCGGATAAAATCGGGGAACGACCGAGGAACAGCCGCGAGGACGTTATACTTTTATAGCAGCTCGTGATTATGTATCAACCAGACGGATTTATACGTTATGTATGGCTAGTATCGATTTTGCCAGCACGCGCGACGCTGGAATGCAACGTGCGTTGAGCCCTGTGGGAAATATGCAACGCCGAAGTAATGGCGTTCCGGGGCAATAGGCGTTAATCCGGAATAGGCACCTGCCTGGCGGTACGTTTCGAACGGATTGGGAAAAAAGGAGGCAACAAAAATATAAAAAAAGACCAAGAAAAACAGATCGTGAAGCATTGGGTGTTGCGAGCGTTCGTTCCACAGTTTTGGGGTTCTCGGTGTCTGGATGACGAAGATGATCAGATTGGCGTGTTAAGTTATGGTGTTTTGAGACGTTATTCAGATTTTGAAAATTTTCATTCTTGCGAGAGTTGCAAGATTTATTTGAATTTGTAGGCCGCGAAGGGTTGATCATAGGAAAAGGGGCAGGAAAAAGTCTGTGAATCTGTTTTGGATTATCAACGGTGTGCTTGGCGTACGAGTTAAATTTCTAAAATTTTGCACATTATTACGAACGAATTGCGACGGTGTAATTTCGAATGGATCGTAACTCGCGAACGAACAGACTGTCCGGGGGAAAGAAATATAGAGATTGCGACATTCCGAGAAACGTGTAAGACATTTTTTAAAATGAGCCATAATTTTTAAGGGGATGGCCCTGTTTCTAAGGGAAGCTAGGAAAGAAATGTAGAGATTGTGAAATTTTATCAAGTGTCTCAGATATAGTTCGAACGAGCTAAACTTTCCTTTGAGAAACAAGGTGCATCGAAAAACAGATTTTAATAATACGTGGATGTTTTAGTTGAGATTTTCTTTCGACCAATAAAATTTCATAAAAATTTCAATGCGAATTGGAAAGAAATTTTTTTCTAATCGAATCTCTTAATTGAAGTTCTCGGAATCGCAAACCCCACCATCCATTACGCTCATAAATTATCCCAAGAAAAACCTTTCCTGTTTTTACCAAACGAATTCAAACGTCGTCCTATAAAAATCATAGCTCGTTGAACAGACCGTATTTATGTTCGCATTTTTTAACAAGACCAGCCGGTTCAATTTTCGCCGCGTTTGATAAATGGACCGTACGCGGAAAGAACGAGAACGACGCGAACCATAGGATTGCCGTGCAGCGTTTGCGCGTAAATTGCATTGATAACGTGCCAATGTGCAATCGTTTCGTCGCCGATGCTCGTCCCGCGGACCGATTCCGGCCTGACCGGATTGCGGAAGCGAAGACAAGAAAGGACGATCACGAATCCTCATTTCCTGACAGAAAACCCCTCATTCCGGTCGCTGAAAGGACACAGTGCTTCTCTTCCGTTTGTTTCCCTGTCGGGAGCAGGGATGCTTTTGGAACACTGCTCAAATCAACGCGAAAAACCCGTGTTGTCGATTCACAAAGACCATTCAAAAATTCTTCGCGGAAGACACTGCCAAGCCTTCTCGTTTCAGACGGCGTTTCACCGTAAATGACAGAATTTTGGTACGGTCAACTGTGAATTAGCTACCAGCGCAAGTGGTTAAAACTGTGTTACGAAATATACGGAGACGAAATACGGAGACGATTATTCTCGATGCGCTGGCGTTTAATAAAGATTACATGGATCGTGTCGCGACAAGCTGACATCCAACGGAACAAATCGTGATTCACCGCGTTTAGATGGTACACAAACTTAGAGCTCGTTTCTCGTCGGAGAAATAATGCTAAAAGTTCATTCATTACCATCGGCGAGATAAGACGAACGAATTATAGACTCCCGATAGTATACCCCGAAGGGTGGATCGTTGCGCGAGGCTGGTTCGTTTTCGTTAGATATAAATCCTGGAACTGTAATTAGGTCGATAAGGCAGCATTTACATCTGGAAACGAGGTACGCTACCTTTTTGCAGTAAGACGCGGGGTTCGATCGAACTTTCCGTAATTGATAGCTCGTTTTAGTTCTCCGCTCAACTTCCTCGACTCTGTGCTGTGTTCACGATACGATCGAACGGTTCTCGAGCGATCGATTCGAGTTTACGGATACATGTTAACCGTCCGAGGGTCGTTGGAAAACGATCGTATAATTAATAACCCGTTCCTGATACTTGGCCCGACTCGACTTCAGATTTTACGCTTTGATTATTATTCTTGTAAATAGTGAGGCAGAAATAACATAATTTTAAAACGGTAAAAAAAGGAGGTAGATTCTATGTTAATTAATGGGGAAAGGAGATACCGTTATAAATGGCTTTGTTTTAGTACGTCTCATTTACCGCGACTCTCATTACTCCAATGGTCTACATCAGTTTTAGAGAAGTAATAAGGAAAGGAGTGTCGTTGTTACTATCGGACGAAATAGAGAGAAGTTTATTAATTTGTTAAACAAGTTAATTAGGAGGCGAAAGAAAGTATGAAAATATTCTTCGCTGAGCTTTAATTACACAGATGCTCTTTCCGGTTTTTGCAAAAATTTCCTGCTACGTTTTAATTTTACTTAAAACGTTGTCGTCTACGTTGCCGCGCGTATACGTTTAATAACGTATGAAAGAGGCGGTAAATATCGTTATTATCTGTTCTTCCAAAGAACAGAATGGTTCATGAGAATGGTACGACTTTCAATTTCCAGGACAACAATTGCTCCACGGAAATCGTCGGAAATTTATGATGTCTCGGTGTGCTCCGAGTAATCCTGAGCTAAGTCACGGTGATTAGTCACCCGAAAAGCGAGTCGTGGCGGTTTTATCCGAGAACAACTTCCTGATCCGGACAATGGATGGGCCGCGGAATATTAGGATTATGCTCGGTCGATCTTCGCTTTACCGTGGAACACGCATTTCAGTTTCGTTCCAACAATAGTGACCCATTGTTCCGTTAGATTTCACGCAAAGATCCAAAGAAACAAATTCAACTGCGATTCAATTCAAGTTCGTTTCCTATTTCAAAAAAAGAAATCTTGACTTTAACTTTTCCTTGAAAAAGCAAGACCACTCCTTTTAAATTTCAATTCACGAACGACTGAAAATTTTTCGAGCTACACCCAGTAAGGCCTAGCGAGATCAATTTTCCAAGATCTCAGCGAGAACTAACGCGAGCGTCCGCTAAAAAACGGACAGACAATCCTGCCTGCGGAATAGACTTCGCAAGTTGAGGATCCTCCGACGACAACGTCGATTCGCTCTGTTCGCTCTGTTCGCTCTATTCGCTCTATTCGCTTTATTCGAATAGGATTCCTCGTCTCCAAGGCTCAGCTTCAATCAGCCTGCTTCTCTATCGATCACTCGGCTCTTTTCTTATCTCTGCTTCCTTCTTTCGAGTTTCCTCATACTCGCGTCTCTTGTCGGAAACGGTTCCTTCTCTTTTCTCGCTTTTCAAGTCAGCTATCGCGCGCAATCAACGTTATAAACACACGAGCTAGCTGTTATCTCAGCGAGGCAAAGAATCTCCGAGCGCGATCCCATTCAGCCTGGGCTCGTTTCGCGGAATCGCGTCGCGGAAATGATCTCCACCGCGAGAACGCGTCCCTTTTCAACTCTTTCGCGACGATGGTAGCGAATGAACGAGTGTGTCTTTTCCAAGCACGACTGTTTACTCACCGCGATGGTCTTTGAGGTATTCGACTAAAGAAACCAGAGAAAAAGAGAAAAGAGAAAGAAAAGGAGAAAAAAAGAAAAAAAAACGAGGGAATAGAAAGTCGAAGAGACTGGAAGAAGTTAAAAAGGGAGAAATAGAGGTGCTCCAGCGTAACAAGGCGAACAGAGGGAGGAACGGACCCTTCGCGTAGAAATTGAGAGCAAAATGGAAAGAGGAGCGGATGAAACGAGGCGAGAAGGAAACGTCGCAGGCGGAATCGAGATGAGAAATGCGCACCGTCAGATAAGACAGAGCTCGCGCCGTTCAGAAACCGCCCGAGGTCCTCCGATTCGCGAGACTGCTCTCGCGAATTCGCCAGAAAAGAGAGTGAAACGCTAGGCGGGAAACTCGTGTGACGCTGGAACGTGCATATTCTTCGAGCACGGCCACGAGACGCTACGTGTCTCGGGAGGAAATGTCTGTCTGGAGAACGTGCCTCGGTTGCCCGAGAGACACTTGCGAGAGCGTGGATTTCGGGGCTCAAAAACGCGGCCAGGCGCACGATTCCGAGAGGGAAATCTCTCGATGAACGACCATGGTCGTGCCGAGAGGCTTGTGCAGTTTGATGTCTAAATTATTGGTTCCTGGGACTTTTCTTTTTTTGGAGAACTTTGGTACGCGTCGTGGTTGCTCGAGCAATCGTGACAATGATAGCTCGATAAATCGTGACGATAATAGCTCGAAGGAAAAACTCGAACCGTGAACGTCGATTCGATATTTATGAATTTTGTAGCATCGAAACTCGGAAAGTTTCTTTTTCTTAATATTCTAAAACGACATCCGTCCACGTCACGCTGCGCTATTCAGCTTCCTCGATTACCCCCTCGACTTATCAACCCCCCAAATCTCGTTGCACGTCTGCGAACCTTACTCCGTCTATTCCCTCGCATTCCAAAAGTCCTTCCAACTTCTTCTCGTCGTTGGTAATGGTTCATCAAGTATTCGCGGCAGATAAGGAGGCGAACGTATGTCCCGGTGGCTGGTCGTTTCGGAATTATCTGGAACTCTTGCCTTTCAGCCCCAGCCAGTCTTGCTAACAAAGACGCGGTAATTTCATTCCCCTGGCAGCCATCAAATTATAAACTGTATCGCGGCCAGGTATGGAGGGGTATGGGGGAGAGAGGACCAGACAGACTCTCTTGCGCGTGATCAGCTGCTAACGATACCAAAAATGAAATTAACCGTCCGTGAGGGCGGGAAATGGAGGCGGGAAGTCGGGATCGAAGCTAATCTCGTCTGGTATAGCTATCTCGATATCCTTGACGTAAATAGATTACCGTGGCGACGTTAGGTGACGTCTGCTTTAACTCCAGAGACAGAGAGGCGGCCAGCGTCTGCTGTGGGGGGAAATCTATATGCAGGGGACGCCGGGCTCCTTTCGGGAAATGCGGAAAACGCGTGGAAAGACAGTGCCGGGGTAGGAATCGTCGTGGCAGACTTCGGAGACAGAAAGGAAAAAGGAAGCAGAGGAGGAACGATATAAAAAGAAAAGACGAGGAAGAGAGGAAGCAGGCGGTGCAGAGGGGTAGTATAGAATTGTACGGGACACTGATAAGGGAACTCGGAAGGAACTGGCACGCTTTGACAGCCGGTAAATTAAAGTATATTTCCGCGACGCTAGAAGGCAGATTTGCTATACGTGGTAATCCGGCAGAGATTCCTTGCCGAGATGAAAGGTGTGCTCGAAAGAGGGAATTTTTTATGAACGAGATCGGTGTGTTGGCGAAGGAAAGAGAACGGAGCGGAGAGAATGCCTGGTGGAACGAAGATGGTGGGAAAATGGTGTCCACCTGAGTGCAACAGACATCTAGATGGGAAGGAACAGGCGGGGTGGTAGGGAGTGAAAGAAGTTGTCAGAATCAGATGAGAAGCTGGCGGAGACTGCAGAGATCGGTCTACCTGGCTTATCTGATCGGTACACGGCTACGAAACGAATCGATGAAACAGGTACCGATGGCGAACGTGCGATCGCCCTAACAACTTCTCCACGAAATCGTCGAAACCTTGCTTTCTCGTTCGATCGACCTGTCAACCTGCTTGATAAACTGCGATGGGAAATCTTTCCGCTGCTAGACCGTATAGTCTATTACAGATTGTAAGGATTTTACCAAAGTTTCTCTTACAATTCATATTATTATACGTTGCTAAACATTTAGGAATTATATCGCACCACCGATTCCCCTTACTAAACAATAATCTACTTTTCTCGGTAAATGTTCCCTCCCATCATCTTATCTTTCACAGAGAACCACGTTCAACGAGAAAAAGCATGCGATACGAGTCCGACTGAAATGTTTCCTGTCTCCGGAAGAGCGTGCGGTCTTGTCGTAAAGGAGCAGAGAACGGAAAGAGGCACGTTAATGCGGAAAACGCGGCTTTTTTTTCTTATCCTTTGCAGCAGGGGAAACGTAACGACCCGAACGCATCTTGCTGCTCGAGGATACATAACGTGAACGGTAAAGACGACAGAAAGGAATGCGACTATAAAGGGGCTGGGATCTCTTGGCCGTGCTCGACGCGAGCAAAAAGGCGGGTTGAAAGGTTCGCTACTGATTTTACAAAGGGACGCGAACCGTTTCAGGGTCTCAGAGGGAGCCGATCAGTATTCAACTGCAGGTCTCGGCTAGGGTCATGTGACGAGCTGGACATACACAAGATTTGCCGAGGATTCTTCACGGTGTACAGGATATGCCTCGCCCGGTAAACTGACCCTACGTGCTTTGGCTCCTTTATACGTCATTCCCATTTCCGATCCGCTCGTCCATGGGAATTTCGATCGGCACAGGCCAATTTATTCCGTCGTCGCGACCACCCCTGCCCACTTTCACCCATCCACCCTTGCACATCGGACACGTGAGTCCGAACGCGCTCACCTTCCAAAAAAGATTTCTTCGTGTACCTCCTGTGGTCGTTACACCGACCTGAAACAGCACCGACTGTTTTCTGATCAATCCTGGCCCCGATCGATCCTCACTCCGCTACCGCTCGGAGACGTGATACTAATTTCGAAGTTCGGAAGAAGCAAAAGGATTGATTGGTTTCATATTTTCTACAAGCCAAAGGATGCCGTCATTTCTGCGATAATTGCCTGGAGACTAGGATGGATTTCAGCGAAGAAGTTTTTCTATCTTGCTGGGAAAAGCAAAGAACGGGTGACCGTGTGCCAGAAAATTATCGGAGAGCGTCAACTTGAAGTTTCGTACGGCCACTAAGCAGGGAACCATGGCAAGCTCCTAAATCCTCGATTACTATTTTTCAACGCCCCAGTTCGTGCGCTCCCGTTCCTTATTAACATCGGTTAATGCTAAAGCCACCCAAGAAGCTGTTTACAAGCGAAGGTGCAGCGGGTTGAAGAGAATCACTCCACTATGAAGTGTTTCAACGTGCATTCGCGAGGGGCTTCTATACACACCTCAAGAAAATGACGTTTACTCGCGAGAAACGTACACAGAAACGCCCAAGATAGAGGGTCATGCGTTGTTGTGCCATGAGACGGGAATTCACCCGTCTCTGTGGCTCGTCGCGTTGCCAGCAAACGCGTTACGCTCGATATACTCCAAACAGATTAGGAAAGGTACAATGTTCTGCTAATTGATCGTGAAAAATTTGCTGCTTTTAAAAATCGTTGCTTGAAAAAAAATTTCAATCTTTCAAGAACTCGCAATTGCAGGTTTTTGCAAACCAGCGACGAAATTAATACAGAAGCAGAAGAGAAATGTAGAAGAGAATCTATTAACCCGACGATTCCATTTATGGAAATCCAATTTCAACACTTAACACGTTTCTGTCACATCTTCTCCAACAGACGTCCCATTCAGTGCACGTATACCATCGAGAGTGCACGCTGGTGCATTTAATATTATTTATATTTTCGGTTTGTCTGTTCGCGTTTCCGATTTATCAGTATACAACAGAATAAAATTTTACGTTCGTGCATCTATGATATTCAGCCTGAAAATATGACCAGCTGTACCCACGGCACGAAACGTGCTAATCTTCGATCTGACCCGATACCATGCTCTATCCACGCATTCCGGTCCACCAAAAAGGTTCTCCAAACTGTCAAAGTACACTTTCCCGTACACTCTGTCACGAACCATCGACGGGTCGGATTAATTCGTGCCAGAAGAACGCTCTTATTCACCGCGTGACCAGCTCCTCTTCCCTGGGAAACGTCGTCATTGTGTCCTCGTATCTTTTCATTCCAGATCGACAGTCGCAACAGATAACACTAACTGACTGACACGAATAGCGACGGGAAACGATGGCGGGCCGCGACAGCCCTTTTTCTCCACGGCCACTCGAGTTCCCCTATTCCATTATGCCGCGTGCACTTCCACCCCCTGAGAGAACGGCGAAAGAGCGACAATTTGCCCGCGCGCTGTTTCGTCGTCCTCCCCAAGCCTGATATCTGCTCCTTTCACGTTGGTCGGATTCCTGGAAAGAGAGGCGAGATCCACGAGACATCGGGTCGGGAAAGAAGCCAGGGAAAAAGGGGGAACTCGCGACACTCTGTGTTTTGTAGCGAGCTTCCTGTGACGAGGGGCGCGGCATTAAGGAGAGCCGGAAAATGAATGTCAGCCACGAGTGCCACTTTGGTCTTCATCAGGAGATTCCATTCATTTACCTTCCTCCCTCTTCCTATTTCCTCTTTCCTCCGTTCCGTTTCCGATGCTTTTTATCGCGCGCTACGGTGTAACCTTCGCGCGGCGGTTCCATCGAATAGAAGCTTGTTTTATTCCACCGGATACGAGAAATTGAAAGTGGAATTTGGAATCTTCAACGTAGGGGAAGATTATAGAGAATTATTTGTTTTTTTCAAATCCTCTTGTAGAGAGTGAAAAAAGCAAAGATTAAATTATTGTAATCGTAGAGAGAAAGGGTAAATAGATTTATGAAAACGTAAGAACTCCTAGTTTCATTTAAGCTACCAACGTTCGTCCGTCATCGGAACATATATCTTACGCGTGAAAGAAGGTTTGATTATCTTCGAGCGACGTCCGTTTAGTCCATTGGATACTTGGAAACGTAATTCACGCATCGCAAACAAACCCTATACAATCTCCGATACAAAAAATCTGAAGCTTCAACACCAATCTATGCAATTTCTTCCACGATATCCTACAAAGTTGCAGTCACTGATACGCTGTCGGTTTACGATAAACGAATTCGCTAAGCGCCCATACACCCTGCTAGAAAGGGTTAGCAGCCATCGCCTCTCGAAGCACCAGGAAAATCGCGTAAGCCGCGCCGGTATCGGGAAAAGTATTTACATATCCGCGTTTCGCGAGCGTGTCAGCCCATCAGCCTAAGGCTTTTGACGCATAAAACGTCCGAGCGAAGAGCGGCTGGCGCACGGAGTTCGGTCCGAAACACGCCCACGCCTCGAAGCCGAGTTTCGGGAAGAGTAGTTTGCTCGGTAAGCAGCTTAACCGGTCTTAAGCCGCTTCGCGTGTCCTTCCGAGATTCTTGCACGGTCACTGGGCGCACCTGACGCGCGCAGGTGAAAACAATTCAGCGCGTCTGTTCGATTCCATCGTGACTTCCCATATCTCGAAACGTTCGGACCTAGGTCACCTGGAATTCCGATCTCATTTCGAACGAATAAAGCTGGACGACGACATTCTTCAGCGACGATCTGTTCGTCCGCAGTCCGGAGCCTTTGTCAGGATGTTAATCAACGGAACAGATCTGGATACCGCGCAACCGAGCACCCTGCTGCGTTGGTCTACCAGGTCGGATTAACAATCCGATGATTATCTCGAGGGCTACCATTCTGGACCGAGGGTTTCGCGTTTGGAATGTTTCGGGAGTTCCTCGGAAGAGTTGTTTGATCGTGGAAAGCACCGGTGGATGGAGATGATGACGATTGGAATCGAGGAATACGCGTGAAAAAATTTATCGGAGAAAGGAACGTTTCGAGAAGCTAACAGTTGTTTCTGAATCTAATTTAAACGGTTAGAGTCATCTCTGTGAGTATCACAACAGATGCGAGTTTTAATTCGAATCTCGATGAATCGTACTTGCAAAAATACTTCCAACGGATAAGAAATTCAAGCAACTCGAATTACTAAACCACTGTTTCCAACGGAAGTCCAGAAAGTGCAACGTAAAACCTATTTTTCTGTCCGAACCGTTTCTATCCAGCGAGGGTGGCTCAATCGGGCATCCGGATCGTGTAGTTGCCAGTTTACGAGTGTCTGTCTCGGACACCGGGCTTTTATAGGCGCGATGGGCCGCGGTTGTAAATGATAAGGCTTCCGTGGAAAAATTTACGGTATGACAAGCTTGCGCCACGATCGTTAAAGGCAAGTGGTCGAAAACGTTTGGGAAAGAGAACGAAAAACATAGGAACGAAACAAATACCAGGTGGACTTACGAAAATTACGTTCCACCAGTGTGGTTTGCCTCGCTGGACAAGTCTCTCGCGATACGAGAGTCTGGAAAAAGTTCATCCTTAAACACACCGGGACCCTTGTCTACCTATGTTTATCATTATACAATTCTTTCTACCGCTTGGTTCACGTTTACGTTGATGCTGTTCCCTCTAGCTCTGCCGGAAGTTGGTCCAGCCAGCCACGGAAAATGACGAAACGCGGCGTTACGAAAGTTGTGCACAAAACGCATTATACGCGACGTGCTCCGCCGAACTTTGTAAATACGCCGTAACGAATACGCGAGGAGAACGTGCACCGAGGAAACGCGGGACCACCCCTGGGAAACTAGGTGAAATTGTTTTCACGAGACCGGAAACTCTGTAGGCTTCGGTCGTGGATATAATCTCGACGCGATGTTTAATTACGAATTTTAATACCCGTATTGTGGACGCCAACTCGGGGGCTTATTTCGTGAACGATGCTCTGTGGCCGTGCTTGATTGCTTTTGTTACAACATTTGGTGCTTGCTGGTGGTTAAACGTGACTATAGAAAATTGGTTGGATGACGAATTCGGGGATATTTTAGATTCACACAACCACGAAAATTTAGTTGGACGACAAACTGAGGAGCGCGGGTAATTTTCTTTCAAGTGTAGTTCATAAATATCGTTACGCGGAGTTATGTTTAAACTCCAAATCGAGCCAACGAAGAATACTTTCGCGCGAAACAGCTGCTAGACCAAACTTGTCTATGATTCATGTCGTGGAGACAGCAGACCGGAGTTTCTATCGTGGTAGGCACGTGGAAGCTCTCTCCCTTGTACACTAAATAGGACGGTCCTTTTGTCCGCGATCACTGCCCGTGACTCGAGGGTTTCGTTTGATCCTTACAGCATTAACATTTGTAGAACATTATAACCGTATTACATCCGTTGCAACTAAGGCGGCGGCTTTCTTGTTTCGCGGCTCGTGACAGACTTTAGAAGTCTCACAGTGTTCCCACATCTCGAACGCGTATCGGTGCTTTCGATGTTACCATTGTTCTAGAAATTGGATGAAATTCAAAACGGCAACTCATGATCTATCGTACACTGTGATTCTATTCCAATTTTTAAGAGTATCCTCGAGAATAAATAATTGAAAAGTTACGTGAGATATAAATAATTGAATTTACAATATTTTCAAGCATCAAAATCCTTTCCATTCTGTTTCTTTCACTAGTATTACAATTTCACCGACTTTACATTTAATAGTCCATTAACTCCGTCGCTTTGTCATCTTCAACCCGATCGAATTTCCACCAACAGAATTCCTGAATTTCATACACTGTTCGCACCCTTCGATTTCCCCTCTGGTCGATGAAAAATGTCACGGGAACCAGTCGTCCCGATAACTTATGGCATGGCCTGTCCCTTGGCAGTTATGTGCCGCGAACGAGCTCGGTTACGCTATTGGGACCCGGAAGTGGTTGCTACGTCCGAGCGTGACGATCGGGGACATCGCCGATAGTTTTATCGAGTAACTTCCATTCGCCACAATTCCCTTCGCGAGATGGCCGCGTCTTTTCCTGGAAGAGTCCGCGGGGAACGCGTTTTCATCCCTCTGTATATACAATGGGATAGAGTCGTGAATGGAGGGGTCAATGTTCTTTGTTCCGCCCGAAAGAGGCTTTGATAATGGTCCAATTTTGCGTCTCTGTTCGTTGAAACGCGTGGAATTAGGGGTGAAACTGATGAAAGGGGTTAATCTGGATTATGGAAAGCGATTTGATATTTTTAAGAAGATTTTGCTGGTAAAATTTAAGTTAGTATCAACCGGGTGGTTTCGAGGAGTGGAATTTTGATCGTTTCTTTTATTTTTCGTCGTATTGCTTTAAGATATGTATTCTAAAATATTGGCAAGCGATTAAAAGTTAGCTTGCGTTCCTTTTCCCCGACGTAGATAAAACGAAACGATAGGGAAGTAAGTTCAATATATCAATTCTCTCGTTGGGGAGAGAAGATTCTCTCGTATCTTAGCTTCGCTTGGACAAACTTTTGATTGTATTCCAATTCTTCTTTCAGATACTCTTTCCCCGGAATATATTGCACGAATCGGACAAACAGGACGATTCCTATCTCCGTTACACATGTAAAAGAATAGTGTCTTTATCAAAAGAAATATATCCTCCGAGATATCAATCTTGCCATCTCAAATATTTTACAGGCTCATAAAAATTTGATGCATCGAGCTCGCATTCTAAATACCTAACGAATAACTTCTTTCAAAATTCTTATTTCCACCGATCCATTTCCACTCCCTTTTTTTCCGGAAAAATTACAGAAAACATTTTATCGATTCCCAAAGTACACCCAGGAACACGATGTCCCATCGGTTGCAGACTCGAGTCACGAAAAACTCGAAGAAAAGTCGCTGAGGCAAGCGTTGGACCGTCTCGTACGATCTCACCCCTCGCTCTATATACCATAAGAACCGCGCAGGGGTGGAAATCGTCTTACTTTTGACACTGAAAAATATAGTCCTTGGATATATGCGTTCTCCCGACAGAGAAGGCCGGATCCACTTATCAAACCAGGACGTAGCAGCGTGTCGCGGTGGCCTGGGGGACACGAGATGTCTCGTTCGTGTTACCGGTATCCGTGACCGACATTTGCAAGGCGATTAAGGGAAGCGGTACGATATACAGTCGACGACAAGGGTTCCGGCTGACAATCGTCGTTACGCGAAGAAGCCCTCCGTGGCGGGGAGATTACCGTCGAACCGGCGGAAATGGCGCTGATGGAGGGACTTGACTTTGTCAACTGAAGCGCGAGGAGAGCTTCCTCCTGTTGCTGCCGTCATTGTTACGTAAATACGTAATACAACGGGATGGTTGAATTGCTTGCTTTATTAAAGTTCGGTCGTTGGGGTTTAATCGGTGACTGGCGTTTGCGGTATCGTCTCGACGGTGTAATTTATAGGAGATTCATTCGTGTGTTTATTCCTCTTCCGTGGAATTCTCGAATTAAAGGGTGAAGATTTATTTTTTTTTTTTTTTTTCTTTTTAATTAACGCGAACAAGATGTTTACGATTATTAGGGCACTCGTAAGAAATTTAACTCGTAATCTTAAATCCCATATTTTCTTACCTCAAACGGTAGTTAGGTATCGAGATAAAAAAAATCCACGTATCCTAGCTCGCGATTAAAGAGCAAGGAAAGACAACGAGGGAAACAGTGTCGCAGTCTCCGGAAACTCAGCGAGACAGATTAATTTTCGTTGAGCGTAGATAACAATAAATACCCATTTTCTAGGCTCCTTTTCGCCCATCTTCCTTCGTGGTATCTTTAATCAGATTTAGGGGAGCTCAGGCAGAAAACTGCTTCTCTACAAGCGTGGAATCGCTTCGCCACTCTAGCGCTTTTGTTTAATAATCTGGCTATCTCTGTCTCATGTAATACGCGCAATTACGATTGTTCGAGTTACCAGGGACCGCTATTCGGCCCGATATTTATCTCGCGTCCTCGTGACGCTTTATATCCGCGCGGCGACCCCGCAAATTACTATGTGCCGGAATGACAAAAGAACGCCACGAGCGGACGGAGAACGGGGACGACCGGCCGCGCCGGCAATTAACCTGTTGTTAATTAAATTAACCAAATTACAGGCACAGCCGGCAGGATTCTTTTCCGCGGCTGAATTAAGCGACCCGAACCTGCAATTCCTTGCACCCGCGCGCGACCATTTTCCTCTGCGCCACTCTACAGTGGTCCAGTCACCGGCGGACCGACGAACAAACCATTTATCCCGGGTGCTTCTTGTGATTATGCTCGTTTCTCTTTTTGTTCAGGAGATTGTTGAATGCCTTTTAAGTTTTGCTCAGTTCTACGCGATCCTTCGTTGCGAGTTTCAGCTTGGATCTTATTGTCATTGGAGGGTGTATAGAAAGATGTTTTACGATTGAAACATCGTTCAATTGTCATTTCTTTCCTATTTTTTGTCCGTGGTTGTTATCATGCGAAAAACTATTTTTAGTTTTTTCCTCTCTGGTACCTTATAAAATTATCTATATATCTCCACAGTTTGTAATATAATAATCGTGTCTCTTGGAGCAATTCTCTAGACAATTAGAATCAACCTCAATATCGCTAATTAGGAATTGCTACCCCTACCAAGGACCCACTTTAGACCAAAGCTAAGAGATTCTCAATTGCAATTTGCGATACCTTATGGTTCCCCTAATTCTGACAACCCCAGCGTCATTTCCCAAGGCCAATAACGCGAAAACCGTTCCAGTGGATCTTGGAAGCAATTCTTCAATCTCAATATCGCAGACTCGATCTCTCAAAAAGTCTTCTCACCAGGATTTCGAGGCGGCGCGTATCGCGCGAACCAGTCGACCGGGTATTTTCGACAGGGCACCGTAAAACGAATCAAACAAGAAAGAGAACGAAAAAGAGAAAAAGAAGACAGCATAGGACAGAGGCCAGTGTCGGACAGGCATTGGCTACCGTCGACAGGACAACATGCAACGAATTCCTCGTTAATTGAGATGCCATGGAAGACTCACCCTTTAACCAGCTCCCAGGACCAACGATAAATACTCGTTCCTCGTGGCCGTTATCTGGCGTCGACGTATCTTCATCCAGATTCAGGGTAAATGCCGGCGGTCGAGAAACGACTTCCACGTATAGCCCTCGTCGTCCCTCATTCTTTTCGGTAGTAATATCACTGTATAATTACAACTTCTGCGGTTACGAGGGGCCCTCGCTCGGTCGGACATTTTTCTTATCTTCCAAGTTGGCCGGCTGCAGGACCGCTTCTCTTCTTTCTCTGGCCACGACCACTTATAGCGAACATAATAGGGTTCTATTCTGGACCAGGTTTTCTTATCTGATGTACCGCGACCGGCTTCCCCCGGGACGGACACTTATATGGAGCATGTAGTGGCACGATGCTACCATCGACCAGGCATTTTCCTTATTGGCTCTCCTGCAGCCACTCCTTCCAGCAGCCCCCGAAACCGACTCTGTGCCATCGTTCCCCTTTCGGTGGCTTCCTTCCTACCAATACGATTCGGTTACTTTTCTGAATATGCGTGGCTCGGTGTTTCTACTGGGTTATTGGGAACACTTTCCTGAAACACTGCGACTCGTGACGCTGGTGACCTGGAAAATATAAGTCGAAATAGGGGATGTTAGATTTTGTTGATTTGGGAATCATTGTTTTAATTTCTTTTTTTAGGGATGCGTTACGATGGCCGTTGGTTTTTAGCTATTTTAACGGGGAGTATTTGAAATTGCATAATTATTAAAATGGCTGTTCGCGTATTTTATCGAGGACAGTGAGAGGAATTCTCTGTTTCAAGGATGGAATGTTTTTCCGTAAAGTCGGAGAAAAGATAGAATCGAGATACTTTGCAACATATTTTTTGTTCTTCATCCGGAAATTCTCGTCGATGAAGGAACCAGTCAGGCCAGAGGCAACGATACTCTGTTACGCGTTAAGATTTATACGATTTTTCCTGCAATAATGACGTCGTTTTGCTGTTTATAAATTCATGCGTTCTCGCTGCGGGAAACGGACAATTTATGTGTCTCCGGCGTACCACTGTCGAACATTTTCCCACGGTGAATGTAACGTTCCCGTTCAGTCACCTGAACATACACACGCACACGTACACCTTCCTTTTTTTTTTTCGTTATATCGTCCAGGGGACAATTTGATTTTTTTCTCGAGCCGTGTGACGCGAATCGAAATTCTGTTGCGCGACAGAATATTAAACGTAGGCAAATATAAGCGTATCAAAATAGAAAAGAAAGTTTATAAAGATAAACCAACATATATACCGTAGCATCGGTATATATACGATTAATTCTTTCCAAACCCAAGGAATTTCAATCCGATCAATTGCAACGCATAAGCACGACGTGACCTAAATCTTCGTGTCAAAGTTCACGGCATGATCCGGATTATTCCACCGAGGACGGTGTGCAAACGATCGTCGTACCAGTATCGATATCGTGTTCCCAAATCCTGATGAAGCTGGCTCTAATGCTGACGAAACGCTCAGACGATTTCTGGCAACTACGGCACGTTCTAGCATCTAATTTAACTAATTATACTTGAAATTCATTAGGATGATATCAAGGATTTATGAATAATCCAACATCGCGATAGAGAAAAAGATAGAACATGAAATCTGGATGCTAAGCTTCTGAATACGTTCTAAAATAGGAACAAGGCTGTCGAGATGAAACAAGAGTCAAGAATTCGTGCCTTGAGATAAGCAACCGGCATCGCGATTAACGCGAAGGTGGCTGTGAATCTTGAAATATGCGTCGCAGGGGGAAATGCCGCGAGCTTCCGGTTGCCGTGGAGCAATTAGACGGTATTATTAAAAGGAAAAATTTATTCGTCGGGTCCACGGACGTCTGGTGAGCGTCGCTAAATTGTTTCGCATTCTTGGCCGTCGTTAATCGAATTACCCGAGTTTCCACGCGAAATTCTGCAGACGGCGAATGAATTAAGGCCGGAAGGACAGAGCGAAAGGAAGAGTGGGAAATGGGGGATGAAACGGTCGGTCCATTTCACGCCGACCTTCCGACGATTCTGCGTTTCCGAATCAATCGAATTATAGCGAGTGAATGAGGAAAATGCGAGAATAATTGTGAACGACACTGGCGGCACTGTAAAGCCAAAAATCGCGGGCACGTTAATTAAAACCGGTTGATCGAGTCGGCGCAAAGATGGAGCCGCGATTTCAAGGGTTTTAATTAATTTTTGCTTGGTACAGTGGCTTTCGCGTTCAATGATTGCATCCATCTATTTTTTTTTTTTTTTTAAAGCCTCTCTGTATTTCTATGCATTTTGGAATCGTCAGTTTGCATTGTTTTTTCTGGTTGACAAAATTTTGACGACGATGTCTCGTATTTATTACGCTAGAAGAAACTTCTTTTTCTTCTTTCTTTTTCTCGTCTCATTCACTAACTTTTCATCTTTTACTGTTTCTTAAAAAGTAATCGTATTTAAATTTTTACAATGAAAAATATTTGCGGTAGGTTCTTCGAATCTTTGTCTCATAAAGAGAACCAATCGTTCGATAACTTGAATCAGCTACGTCGATCTGAACGCAGAAAATTGACAACTTCCTTTTTCCTGAATCTTGGCCAACGTAACACAGTCCTTCGAAGAGTTTCCTCGTCAAAAACAACCGGCCATCTCATCGCTATCGGTGTCCTTAAATGTCGAAACTTTCGTGCTGGCTGCGTTATTTGCGCCAAATGAACGAATTTGCCCGAAGTTAGCAGAGATAATAAAGTTTATCCTTCTCTTCCTGGTTCTTTTTTATTTTTTTGTTTTTTTACCTTTTTGTTTCCTTCCACCTCGTGGGACGATGCGAGACGTAACGGCACAGGACAAACAACGGCGCGTGGAGAAGTTGCGGACAGTGCGGGCGCGGCTGATAACGATTCCACGTTGAAAATAAAGGGACCAGGCAAGAATAATAGTCCCCGCAGTTGTAAACTTTCGGTCGAATAAACGTGTCCGGTGATATTAGAGAATTACGACCGCTTAATCTGTCGATGGGACGACTTAGCTGAGAAGAAAGAACGAACGATCTTTTCATTGTATCTGTTAACTTCAACCTTTGTAAATAACTATTCCAGATAAAAATTAATCTCAGTAAGCTTACTAAAAGTCGTCCAAACGAATTAGAAAAGATACAAAAAAGTGAAAAAAAAAAAAATACCAACGCGTACAGATTCCTAGAACTTCCTAAACATGTTATCTATTTCCCAATTTCCTCTCTCCAAACGTGCATGATAATTAAACTGTACCAGGACAAAGCTTAAAAAAAAAAAGCGAGGGTGATCCTCGTCGACAAAGAGAGGTCAGAAAGCTTTCCGCCAGCTCCTCCCCGTTGTCCTTTGGCAATGGAACCAGTCAACCTTAGAGGCAAGCACAAAAGATTGTGCTCCGACGATCAACTCGTTCATGCTTTTGCTCCGAATCCACCCTATGCATCCACGATCGTGTCTCTTCCCTTTTGTGATCAAACGCGTGCTCACGTGTCGCCCTGGTTGTCGTTCTGAGATTGAAAACGGTTCTAATTCGTGTCATTGGTACGGGTTGCTCGTCAGGTGATGCTGCGGGGCTGCATTTGGACTTTTCTTTTGTTTATCTCGTTGAACGACCCAACAGTAAAAAAGATGAAAAAGAAAGTTGAAAATAGTAATGCAATAAAATATAATTCATTAGGAATGGAGCGCGGTATATTTCTGACTGGGTTTATTAATTGTTCGTAACTCACTGCAAATTTGTATGAACGAAATATTCAAAGAATGTCGGCGTTACTCGTTCGATAAGGAAGTTTGTCGGAGTTGTTTGGAAAATAAAAATACAGTAGCGTCTCGTATGTTCAATATCGACGAAGAAAAGTCTCGCAGAAAAATGTTTGATTTCCGGTAAATAGAGCTATCCATGGCCCCCCGAAGGCGCTCCAAGTGCTGCGATTTGATTGAAAGTTCCGGCGAGTCGGGCGAAGACAAATGGCCCGGCAAGGTCACCGGAAGCACTCTCAGCGTCGCGTCGTTTTTGCTCTTCGCTTGCGAACTTTCGATTGCACTCGCGGAAGTTTGCCAGCGATCCATGCCCCCGGCGGAAAAGCGCCATTCTTTTTGGAGGAAAATCATTTGGCGAGATCATCGTTTTCGCGCAGCTTTTTTGTTAACGTCTCTCTCTTCGTCGAGTAATTAAAATAGGGAGGAAAGTTGAGACGATTCGAAGCGACGACGCGCGAGAAAGGATAATAATAAAAATTGAAAAAAGTACGATGCCGATGTAAAATAATATTTTTGTTTTATGTAGCCATACGCGATACTTGTAATTGAATGTACGTTTCGAATCACATCCATTTTGTAATTAAAATGGATTATCTTTCCGCCATACATATCCAATTTTAATCAACGTCAAAACAACCAACGTCGCTCTATTTTTCTTTCAGATAAAACTACAATTACTTGGATTAATTAAATACAAATTTCTAACAGGGTGAATAATTAACCTTCGAACAAGTCGATTTTAATAAATAGACAGAGATACGTTTAGAGCAGGGAAAAAAGAATACGCGGGCTAAAATATTAGCCACAAAATCCTGTACGAATTTTTAATGGAAATGCAGAACCTGCGCACAGATCGATAGCTGACGCGTGTAGAATCATAGCATTTGATAGAGCCGTCATTTCTGTTTCCTTTCCGTTTCGTTTTCGTTCGTTTTACGAGCGTGCAGCTCGTGCCCGCAGTCGGATGCATTATTGAAATATTATGACATTCGGTGTCCGGTTTCATCTGATCTTCCATTACCTAAATTAATCAGTTTTGCATTCGAAAACGGTATGTGACCTGCTTCGGGCCAAGTAGGATCAATACTTGATAACGTACGCGACTGGACGCTTGATAGAATAATGAATGATAATGGACGATAATTATTCGGTTAATCGTACGACTTAATTATTGAAATTGCACGGCCAATCGTTCAGTCAGCCGTGCTGCTATAATTAATGGTACCATTTCGCGTCAGGCCTTATCGCGACTTTATACTCGTACCAATCGAATCTACCAAGCTAATTATCCGAAAGAGGAGAACGTTTTTATGACACCGGTCGTTGAATAGAATTATTCGACGCCACAGCGACGACGGATTGGAAATCGAGGAAAGAAGGCTCGATGATCGTGAAACGGGACCTCAACTATTGGGTATCGATGAAAACTCTTGGGCTAATTCGCGCGTTCGACGCGAAATTGAAAATTAATCGTAACGATCGTGGTGAAAATTGAAACAGTGCTTCTCCGCAGCGCGCAGTTTCATTTAATTCTCTCCGTTTCATTTCCTCTTCCTCGTTTTCTATCTTTTTTTTTCTCCCATTTTTCTCCTTTTTTTTTCTTGCACCGAAGACGATACTCGCGATCGATTTAGTTCGTTACGAAGGACTCGTTATTTGATCTCCATTTGATGCAACGAGAAACAAAAAAGAAGAATAAAATATAACGAGATAAAAACTGAATTTTTAGGTACGAATTAATCTTATCCATGATAAATCTGTATAAATTAAGACGAGTCTCATCGTAATCCTACATTTTTAACGAAGAGTCAAACCAAGACGGTTCTATTTTTTCTAATCTCTTTTTTTTTCGTAAAACCTCCAATCGCTTTGTACAAATTAGGTTCCATTTAAAAGTGACGAGTTGTATGCGAACGAGAGACCAACGAATGTTTGGGTTGTTCGCGAAGAAAAGCGGTGGAATGTGGTTCGAGAGTGGACACAGTATAAACAGCGGCGCCAAAGCGGTCGATGGCAAATTAGAGCGTGCTCTAAACAGGGCGCAAGCCTATGTTAAGGCGCACGGGTACACTTAACCGGGCGCAATCACGGTCCAGTATTTACCTTGTCCGGCCTGCTATCGGGTTAATGCGGCTCACGGCGAAATTAGTTTCGCTAATTTAACCCTGATAATGCACCGATACTGTTTGATTGATCGTTCACCGGTCACGAGTTACGGCGTCGCGTTCGACCCCGCGGATCGGCTGGCGAAGATCGCGAAGGCTACGCGATTATCGTAATTTCGAGAGGTGGAACGAGGAAGAAATTACGCGGTGACGTTTAACCTTTTCGTTGCGAAGGAAATTAAGTAATCGTATATAAACTGTAAAAGCTAATTTTAAGATATAGATAACGATAAAATGTAAGACAACGAAGGATGAAAATTAAGAATTTAGGGGTTGTATCGAGCTTGACGAAGATAGTGGAATAAAAAAGTCTTTCTTCTGCTAGGTATTATTTCAGAGTTGTTTTTAAGGGTGTTTGAGGAAAAACAAAGAAGAAAAACATTGTGGGAACAAATGCTGAAAGAACATGCTCTGCACAAACACTTTTTCATGATTTCTTTACGGTTCCAATCGAAAGGGATGAAACGGTTGGTAGGATACAACGTAAGGCACTTTGTCCATTTGGAGTATCCTATTTCCGTTACCTTGATCGATACGGCAAAAGTGGTTTTTAAATATCCATTCAATATTCTTGACAAAAATAAATAATTATAAAGAATCTGTTGAAAATGTTCTAAAAATCTTTATTATGCGATAAGTTACGGTTAATCGTGAAGAAATCAGGAATAGCAGAAATATTTTAAGGAAAGACGAAGCAAATTTATCCTCGTCGAAAAGAAATTTAAGATAAACCGACTTTATGTGGAGTCTACGATGAGACGAAGCTAATCAGGTCGGCCGGATATCATCGATTCGTCGTTAAGCGGAAATTTCTCTGCGAACTAATTACTTTCGCCGGTAGGAATTACACGACGCTTTTCCGATTCGATAGAAGCTTCCACAGAATGTTATGAAATTTTACAAGGATAACATTGAAATCTATCGAATTCCTAAACTGCTTGATTACCCTTCTTCAATTCATACGTATTCATAGTTCGAATAACGTTGTCAAATTTCGGTTATAATAGCAATTTGACACATTTAGTGCGTTTAAAAAAGATTTTTATTTTGTATCGGTCAATATTAAAAATTTCGATCAAATATTTTCGCGACTGCCTATATATTTAAAGGTTCTTTTACTTTTTCAAGTAAAATAAAGCGTTTTATGAAAAAAGTAAAAGGAAGACTAAAACCCCAGAGAATCGGTGAGATTACTAAAATTTTCCTTTCGACATTTTTTATTCATCAACGTCTAGCAAAAGTATTAGGATTGCGAGCTCGCACGAGACGGAGTTAAACGATTGTTTATTTATGTATTCCACAATGAGGGGGTGGCCGTGATCGAAGTTCAGCGCTGTTTCCAGCCGGCGCTTGGCTGCAACTCTGGGAACTTGTCCAATTAATTTTAAAAGGTTCTCGAACGAAAGGAAACTTTTAATTACGCAATCTGCCCGTCAAGAATCCTAATTCCTGTGAATTTTTGATCCGGGCTCGTGTTTCTTCGAGGTGTCGAGTGGCAAATGAACGGGAAGAGGGTGAATCGTGGTCGCTCTCAACGACCTCTTGAGCTCGCGAGTAATTAAATGGCGACCAAGTGGACAAATAGGGTTGCAAAATTAAATAAACTTGGCGTGAAAGATATTCTCAGGTTTATACGAAATATGAAATAATTTAAAATGATATAATAATCATAGAAATTATTACTTAAACAGATATACTTGAGAATTGGTTATTTTTATCTTTCGTTTCGATAAAAATTAAAAATATTTCTTTAAAAATAGAGCAACGACTTATCGTTCGTGCTAAAAAAATGATAAATATATAAAATTCACAATATATTGTCGCGACACTGTGCGCGAGTGGTTGCGACTATGTACAAATTAAAATGATTTCACAGTTCGCGAGCCCCGAACGACTTCGCAGTCAAACTTTTCCCAGTCGTTTGGCTGAAACAGCATAATAATCGTATTTCGGAGATAATTTTGATGGGTCGCGATTATTACAGAAACACAATATTCCGTGAAAACGAAGGCTGAAGGCTTGAACCCAGCAAGTAGCAAACGAGCGAATCCTTGCAGAAGCTCGTTTGTACCTTCTTGCTGTTTATATTTAATCCAGCAGCAACATTTAGGGCCTTATTTCTGCTTAACTAAGCGTTCCCGTGCATTCCACGAGGCAAAGTTTGTACAAGTAGAAACTCGGCGAACGTTAGTTCCGCACCATTCAGTAATTCCCGACGGAGTTACCTTCGAGGAGGCTAATAGCCGGCAAAAGCGATGCTCGTCCCTTTTAAGATTTATTAAAATGAACGTTTATTTGCGCGAGAAAAGAATATTCCTTAACTTGTACGACTCTTCCGATACCGTGCAACTTGAACCAACGTAAAATACTGTAAATAACACGTACGATCATAACTACATCATCGTTGAACGTCGTTAGACAGCAGACGCTAAGAAATCGATTCGCTAACATCCTCGTTCGAACTCGTTTTTATCGATCGTCATCGAGTTGGAAGCTGCCGCGTAGAAAGGAAAAACGAGGTGGTCGAATCGTTACATGCTGGATACACAGGAGAGACGAAGAAAGAAGGAAAAAAAAAATGAAGGAGGAAGAGGGAAAGAGAGAGAAATTGTAATTTTCCAAGAGGCTCCCTGCGAGGCTGAGAGGGTTTTTACGGCATTATTAAAAAAGGTGTGTTTCAGGGCAGGGATAACGAAACTTCCGCTAGCACGGGGCTCTCCTCCGGGCGTAAGTGGTACTTTAAAAATTAACCGGGAGTATTATATAGTTTTTTACAGCTCTGGCATCTTGGCTGGCCTCGTATCGCGTTTTATGGACTGACAGAACGAAAAATTGTATCCTGTCTCTGTCGTTCCGTTTAGTCGCCAAGGTAGAACGAATGAAACGTGTCGTGAACGTTACACTCGCGTAACGAGACGTTATTCCGGCCGCTAAGATGTATCTAATAAAGCGTCAAGCGTTAAATTTCCAGCCGAAAATTCCACGCCACGAAATTCACCGTGACAGTTTGCCGGATGGAAAATTCATCGGCGCAGCTTCGAGAGATCGAGCAGCTCTTGGTTGTTCTTAATCGCGAGCGAACGGTAGTCGTGTTAAAATCGTCGAGTAATTGATCGCGCAGGTTTGACGTTTCGTTAATTATTTTGCAGCTACGGTACTTGGGCGTCAATTAATATCACAATTTTCCCGAGGTAGTCGATGGTATTCAATTTTAGAGCTATTATATTTTTTACGTTGATCGTGAATAATAAAATATATGCAATAATAATTTAATCGGGATCATAAATTAACGTCTTGGAGAAAGATAACGTCAAAATTCAGATAATAAGATAATAGGAAGTGTATATAATAATTATAAATTAAGAGAAGTTACACACTTCGTCTGATTTCTCGTGGCGCACTGTCTGACCAATGCGGGCTAATTCTACTTAGTGCAGTCGCAGTAGATAAGCTCTGTCTCAAATCGAATAAAGGCTAAATTTACACTTCATAAATGCTTTTTAAAGTCAAATTGCGTCGAAATAATACGGAGAAGGAAACAAGGCAGTAATTACTCCAATTAAACTCTCATTACGGTCTGAAAAGCATCGGTCCATTAGCTCCCACCCCTATATACCATTTCAGAGGAAACATTCGCCAGAGGCGAACAAAAGGATTCTCCGTAAAAATTCTTCGATCCACCTTGAAACAACCAAAGAAAGTTGAACCAGCAGTGGGCATTAATCATAATTAAACCCATCAAGCGTTAATGTTTCCTTTACACCGACGCAAACAAATCACGGAGACCGTCTAACGGATGCGTCTCGCCGAGAACACGTGAAAAATAGAGAAAAAGGATAGGAAGAGGATAGAAAAAGGGTATAAAAGGGAAAAAGTCGATCGGTATGCATTTCCTTTCGCGACTACTCGTCTCTCTTATTGGCCGGCGCGGCGCACTCAGCGTTATTGAATTACGATACGACGGATCCGGTGCCCCGTCGCCGCACAGAGATTTTCTATTTAATGTAAATACCGTAGCGTACTCCTGCACAGGCTCGTAGCTCGATGTGCGCGCTGCGTCGACCGTTTCACGGCTTCTTAGACACCGAGGGCACCTGGCTGTATGCAATTCGTGGCCAGCCAGGCAAAATCCGTGCATCGACCTACAGGCGACGCTGAGGGCGCTCTCGCGAGATACAGACGCGAGACTCGTTTTTTCATTTCCTCTTTTTTTTTTTTCTTTTTCAACGTTGTTGAAAAATACGCGCTACGAGAGGCAATTAAGGCTTGCGTGATCGTCGAGCATGCTAGAAAGGTAGATAGGATAAAGTTGTGCACCGATCGCGTGGGACGATGACGACGATAAGGATGGATGAAATAACATCACGGTGGAGGAATATCGATTAAATTGTTTCTTAGAATTCTTTTTATAAGTTCTTAAAAGAAAAAGTCTATATACCGTTCCTTCGGAAAGTTCCGTCTTTATGCCTGGCAAATCATGAATCACTATCCTACTTTTATTAACCCGAGCAGCGCAAACAACCACCGCCTCTTCGAGATTGCTTTACACCGTCGCTTTCCCGGCCACCCTCGCCGTCAGAGATCGCGACCCACGACGCATAATAATTCGCGTCAGCGTCGTTTTATCGCGTTAACGCGACCTCTCCGTTCCATTCCCTATTCCATGTTCCCTACCCCTTTTGGCAACGATCACCCTATATCCAGTCTGCAGCTAGCCACCATGAGAAACTCGACAGGCCAACCGTGGTACGTGGGGTCGCTCCGGATGCCAAGGAAACTGTCCAGTTTCTCGCGATTTTACCTGAACGCTTCCTCCCGACGGAGTTTCCCCAACGATCCACCCACTCTACTCTCTGATTTCTCCATCTCCACGCACTCCCGACCAGCTCTATTTGCTCGTCTTTGTCTACGTCCCTTTCTCTTTCGTCTCTCTGTCCATACTCCACTGCCTTCGTCTGTCGTTCATCCATCCTATCTGTCTTTCTCACTTGACGTCATCCCGAAACTCAGAGGGGATCGGCCTATCCAACCGCAGGATGGACTGGGTAGAGAACGGGATACGGTCAGGCCAGGCCTGTTACCGTGGTAACGCGATACAGAAACTAAATTCCGTATGTACCGGGGGACTAAGTGCACCTCTGACCAAAATTTCCCTGCCTAAGCAAACGTTACGTTAACACTTAAACGGGATTTTGCAATTAATGCCGCCGGCTCCCCGGATACGTGTACGCGCGCGGTAAATAAAACGCGCCCGCTCGGTTCCAGCGTCCACGGGCCAGGCCTTTGTGTATTATTCCTTGTTTGAGCTGCGGCAATTCGGTCGTCCCTGCACCGCGAAAACACCGATCCTCTTTGACCGTTCTCGTCTGCGTTTTACTGTCTCTGGTAATCGTGAAAATAGCGATCTCGCTGAAGGTAGCTTCGTTGCGGAGCTAACATCTCTATAACGCGTACTCAAAGAAAGATGTATACTCAAAGGTGTGTACTCAAAGGTGTAGACGTCGGGAAAACGTAAAAGAAAAAGGTAGGAAAATTTTCTACCAACTCGTAAGAGCGTTAACAGCAAGGGCCACGCTAAAAAATTATATTTTCACGCTCGACACGGGCCCCTGAGGGTACGTACAGCCTGAATTCCAGCGACTGCACGCTCGCGAGTCTCGTTTCACCCCGCCCCCCCTCCCTGCCCCTCCGCCCTTATTCGAGCGTCAAGGGAACGACATCTGGAACGAAATCTCTACCGACGCGTCGTCCCGTCGTCCACAGTATCCAGAAATCCTACCTCGGGACCGAAGGCGGGGTTGAAAGGCGGCCGATGACGATTGCCTCTCATCCCTTAACGTCGACAGGCTCTTAACGCGCCGCGTCAAGTCGGGAATCGTCCCCGTGAAAGTGTCTGTGGTTCGTTCCCGCTCGAAAGATGAAAAAAACTTTATCGCAAAGTTCGGCCTTCGAATAAACTGTGAACCGTGTAGCTTGTTCGGCCGCGAGTGGAACGTACGGCTGAATTGACTTTACCTTTGACGAATTTGTTCGTTTATGGGCTCACGTGTCAGCCATTGTGCGAAAATTGACGCTTTTTTCGACCACGCGTCGATTTTGTGTAGAAAACAAAGAAAAAGGAGTGTTTCTTTTTTTTTTTATTTTTTTTTTTTTGGGATGGAAGGGACTGTTTTATCCAGATACAAGCTTTTTTTAGCAATATTCGTCTAGCTTTTAACAGCTTCGATAAATGAAATAAACGTATGGTATTGATCAAATCGCGGTAGTTTTTTCAGTCCCTTCGTACTGTTTTTTTTTCTCGTTTGTTTTGCAATAATCATATCATATGCATATTTGATCTTCCATACGTTAAAGAAGGTATACATATACCTAGGATATAATTTAATAACAAATGAACTTGATCCACGAACCAGACAACAGCGCGAGACAAAGTTTCGATCCGACTCAACATCGGCTCGTAAATCATCAAATTTCTCCCAATGGCCAAACTTCACCCCACCATCACAAATCTTCGATCCGTCAGTTGGAAACGACTCAGCCGTCACCGGACGACGATTAATCCACGAATTAATTCGCAAACGTGGCACGAAACCCAGTTTCCCTCGTCAACCGCAAGAACTTCCCGCTTCACCGGCATTTACACGGCCAGGAAGTTTTTTAATCCGTCCAGCACAGCATCGCAAGGGATGGTGGTGGCTGGTGGATGCTTTCATCGGGAGATTTCTCGACGAGACACGCCATGTCGGAGCTTCCGGGATCCTTCTTCCTTCGAAAGTTCGCCGACGTCTCGCAGCAAAGTAGCCAAGGAGACGTCGACTCGCGTTGCTCGTTTCGACTTAATCGGGCTGAACTTTTTCATTCCTCCGACAAAACCGTGTCTCCGTCTCGCAGGGCCTGCATTCCTCCACTTCCGGTGTCTGACGGCGGTTCCACATGGCTGGTCCGCCGACCGAAAAACTTTCTCGCGATGAAACAATCGACGCCCCGTGACGCGTTCACGGGAATCGACAAATCCACCGTGAAAATCGTACGAGCGTGGCGTGTTGAGGCTGCTCCAACGATTTCCTCTTCTTCCTCTTTTTCCTTTTCTTCCTCCATGTGTCTGACGTTTCTTGTGACGGGTGGACAGTCGTCGTCGCTGCATCGGGGGAAATTGATATTCCGCTTTGGTCGAAAAGTGTCGACAGGATTGCAGCCGGAAACCGGAGATCAGAGGGTGGCTCGCTTTCGAGATATTGTTCTACGTGCCCCGCAAGCGTCCTCGCTCTCTTTGACGCTGCCAGGATTCAGGTTTTAAGCGGTTCGGATGATCTCTTTGTGGATTACTTCGAGGGGATGATTTTGGCTTGTCTCCCGATGGAAGTTGCACGTAATTGGTCGTTTATAATTTTTTGCGCAGACTTAAAACATTTTTAAACATCGAAGGGACGTTTAAATTAAAAATATTCTCCCTTTTAAGAATCTTTCAATTCGTCCCTTAGAAAATTGTTTTTTAATATTAATTCCTGCAGAGAATTTTTCTTTGACACTCCTCGATGTCTAAGGCAATGAATCCGAGAAAACAGAGACCCGGTGATAGCGTTCGAAGCTCGAGATAGCCGTCGTTTCCTTGCGCGAGACAAGTGGCGCGACGCCATTCAACGGCGCTGACAAAAAAGCGCGAACTCCATCTCGGTTAACCCGTCGTTAATACATCGCCATCCAGGAGGACGAGGACGAGGAGGAGCGAAAAAAAGAAAAAGAAGAAGAGGAAGGGAAAATCGGATGGCGCTGCTCGAAATCTCTCGAGCGAAAGTTCGCGGTGAAAGAGGAAAAATTCTCGATCGAAAGCTCGAGGCGGACCGGCGTCGAGTCGAGTCGAACAAAAAGCCTGAAAGCATCTGCTCGTTCTCGCCGTGGAAAGATTAAAAAGTTCCTCGATCGGCGGAGAGCTCGCGACAATATTGCTCGCCGAGTGGCTGTGACAAACGAATGCGTGTGCACGCTCGTGAACTGACTGGTAACACGACCTCGTTACAAGAATATTTCCATCGTAGGAAAACGAAGCGCCGAATGGTGGCGAAAATTTCGAGTGGGTACTGTGCATTGCTCTTTTCGTTAACAATGACTCTGCTGGGAGAGCGTTGATCGTTGAAACCGAGGTGGATTATGCGTTACAGTTGCAATACAGTTGTAATACAGTTGTGATAATATACGATGATTTAGTTAGGGGATGATTGGACGCTTGAAATAAATTTAGAATTATTTTATTCAATATCGTTCCCACTATTTTCTATCGACAATTTTCTATTCAATTATAATTTGTTTAGTTGGTAATGTATTAATACGTTAATATAAAGCGAGGTTGCAATTTTTTTTATGCACGTTTGCGCGATTTCAATCTTTTCCGAGCCAGTCTTAAGGGTGCACCAGCCGTGACCTATAAAAGGGTCCCGACGACAAATGGCCCCGTAAGACGTAATAAAATTCGTACGCGGCAGAAGGCGTGGTGCGAGTTTGCGTTTATGACGCGTACTCTCGAGACAGATGGCCAGGTATCGTGAAAGTGCCGGGATAATGCGCGCGATTCTTTCCGAATCTCGTAAATCCACGAGATTCGACCGACTGTCGCCCCGGAGGGAGGATCTTACGGGGTTTGAACGTTGAAACACTGTTGCCGAAGTATCGGACGCTCGAAAACGCTTCAAATTTGAAAATATGTCGTTGAAAAATATTAAGATCCGATTTCTGAAAAATAAAAAAAACTTCTATACCATTTTGGGATCGTTTGACGCGAGAACCGAACGAGATTGACGGTGGCAATTTGTCAAAGGGAATTCTGGTCAATTAATAGTATCAACGTTGGACGTTTCGAGTGAAAAGTGACGATGTACGCTTATTAATTATACGTCAACGTAAATATGAATACGATCGCGCTGTTAAACGTCCTGCGTGGGAAAAGTTCCGGTTCGGTCGTATTGGAATATCAATTAAATCGTAATTATTCTGCGGAAATTGCGTCCGATAGTTGTAAACATAATTTTGGCCGCGGCCAACGTACGGCCAACTTTATTCGAATCGATACAATTTGAAACAGACGACTCTCTGCCCGTCCCCTCTGTACATATTTCAAACGACCTTCTCCCCGCGAAATATTAATTAAACGCGTTAAATATAATAATATTACTCTGAAACGTAGTTGAAATACAATTGTAGAGTAAATTTAAGCTACCTGCTGGTGGAAATTTGATAAGCGCGAAGAACTCGATCGGTAATCGGATCGACGAGAATACTTAAAGATTTCTATAATATAATTTAATCCAATGTCCCAATTCTTTTTTTAATTTTAAAACATTCGTAATTAAATCTCCGACAGCGGTCGGTAATATTGTTAGGTGAAAGAAACGCTCGGCAACGTATTCACCCACTTCTCGATCGAAACGATGTCCCAGCACCGGTGAGGGATTTCAATTCCGCCGGTTTCCCGGAAAAAAAGCTCGATAAGAGGAGGCCGACCTAGATTTTAGACGTCGTCGGCGCGATCCGATTCACAGCGACGAGGAATCGATCGAGCAGTCGGTTCTCCAAGTAAAATGAAGACACGAGGCGTGTCGTTGAACGGGAAATCCTTTCCATTATTTACCACGGAAATGCTAGCTCTGGAAATAGACGTGTTTCGCTGCGCGCATTGCATCGCGAGGTTAGGTGAGTTTCGAAAAGTCACCGATCCGCAGGATCGGGTAATCGATTCATGGTTACCGTATGAAACCAGGTTCCTCGGTTGACACTATCAATTTTCGTGTCGTTGGAAACTTGGATAAGCTTTTCAATAAATAGCGTATCGACTAAAATAAAATACAGAGTATCCTAATGTTTCGAATAACGCGTTGCGAATATGTGTATCGAGAAAGAATTTTTTTTTTTTTTGCTTCTCAAGCTTAATATCAGAAAATGAAAGTGATCCACTTAAGGAATGAGTACAAAGGAAGGCAAAAAGGTTCGCCAGCATCAAAGAATAATGGGCCAGAAGAGACCGCCCATTTCCCCCGATATTCTTCTTTCGCTTCCAGCCCGAAAATCGCGTCAGAGAACGAAGGATCGTCCAGTGGAACGCTTTCCATCAAGACACTCCACCGCGAAGAGATATTTTCCATCAACACGACGGAGGCCCTTCGTGTTTTCCAGCAACCTTTCATTACCCTCGTCACACGAATCTGTTTCAGTCCTCGGCTCCGCACTTTCCTGGAGCATTAACGCGTGAAACCCAACGGGGACGGCTGTTTCGCCCTCTTCTGTTTCGATTTATAGCAGCCATGCCGTGGAGAAGAGGCCGACAACGGGAATTTCGGAAACCGTGGTGTTTCTACCGTCGAGCAAACTCGCGAACCGATAGTTTGCTCGTCGAAGGGATGCTCGTTGAAGGGTTGGCGATATCTGTTCTCATTGGGGTGGTTTTTGAGCTGAGACCGTGCGGGGTTGAACGTCGGTTATACATTGTGAGAATTTATGATTAATAATTGACTTAAACGACTGTGCAATCTTGTTTTAGAAAATCGGCCCATTAAAATCGAAGACTACGATATTTATATTTTCACGGAGCGTTTTATCTGTTTCCTGAATTTTGTAGTTGATAAAGTTTATTTTCAAGCTTCGCAAAATATTGTCCACTAAAAGTTTACACTGTTACCACGAGCACTTTCTTCCTCCGTCTCATACACCGAGGCATTCATCGTACAACTACTACAGTTTACCAAGCATGCTCCTTGAATCGTGGTACACAAACAGAACAGAGGGTAGCAAAGAAGGAAGATCAAAAGCCTAGCGGCACTTCTGTCTTTGAAATCCCCTCTCCACCCCTTAAACCAGCAAAGCCTTAACCTAACCCTTGCGTATAGCGGGCCAAGAGCCAGCTGAAATTTCTTGCACCCTTCATCCATTTCGGAGAACGTTTCTTGGCGTCGTCAAACGTTTCCGGAAGTAATAATCAAAAGGCGTTCCAAGATGGTATTAGCAGCAAAAATTCCGCGAGCGAAACCACCATCTCGAACGTCCATTTCTGCGGAAACGTTACGAAATCGCTGGCGACCGTTTCAAAGCGACCAACATCCACTTTCCTCTCTTTCTCTTCTGACGGTCTCTCGGGACTCCAAGTCCTGAGCTTTCGTTAATTAGCCCGCTGAAACCGCGCCACTGGCTGCAAAGCGACCTGGTGGATTACATGCTCGGGGAACGAGCGTGTAACGTGGCTGGTCTCTTCTTTGCCAGTTCTTCCACGTTGGCAAACGACGCCACTGATAGTCCCGACTGATTGCGGGAGTGACTCTTGTCGAGCTGGCAATCTGAAGCAATGGTGAATTGACCGAGGTTCGTGCTGGGAGTTCGGGTTATTTTATTTAGAACGTTATAGGTCGGTGGGTTTGGTAATTTATTCGGCGAAGTTGGAGGTGGAATTATTTTATGTGTAAAATATAGGCGGTTGGTTTTCTGGGAAAACCAGTATTAAGTATTGCAATGCTTAAAATTTGTATGTACGATACTGTGGTATCCACAGAAACTAGGAAATGTCGGTAACAAATTATTGTAGCTGTCTACAAACTACTACGATACCACTGAAATTTTTCATTCGCCCTATCCTCGTTTCGCTAACAAGACCTCATAATCTCAAACCTTAGTCACCCACCCACTAGTCGCATAATATTCCACGATCCATAAACCCCTCTTTATCCATCTTCAAACCCCTCCGAAACTTGGTCTTCTGTCCTAATCCCGCAACGCATTCGGTACCACCGAGACCACCCACGCTCAACCCCTCCGAAACGATGCCACAATGACGAGTCGCTTTTTTAACAACGACCAAACGCGAAAAGTTAAGATGAGTTATAACGGGCAGAAAAACAAAGGGCAGCCCTACGATGGGATCGGCTGCGAAAGGGCGTCGAAGCGTGGAGGGGTAAAGATCCCTTGTGAGCCTTTGTTTCTGTCTGGCCCGTTGCCTGTTTGCTTCCGCGACAGGAAATTAACAGCTCGGTTCCACTCTCTACGCATCTCGCCCCGTATTGTTCGGTCTGAAAGTAATCTGGGATTTGTCTGACTCCGTGTGTGCTGTGATATTACGCGAGCGTGCTCGCGATCACTTTGCGTTGGAAACCCACGCATTCCTTTGCGAGTTACAGTGTTCCGTGGCCGCGATACTTATCGCGGTTAAGTAGCAATTAAGTCCTGTCGAGAACTTCCTTGTAATTGCCGTTCTCCGATCTTGCTGCGACGGTGCTAGGAAACGGCGCTACTTTGACGCTGAGAAGTTCGATGGAGGCGAGATAGAGGGATGATAAACAGTGTTTGCTTTGTTTTACAAGGCCTTGGGATGTGGCTGGAATTGTTTCGCGTGGAACGGAGTGTTTGGGAAGCCTGGTGTGTTGTTGCTTGGGAAAATTGTTTTAATGATTGCTTTAACCCTTGAGTGGATTATTGGGGGTTGTTGTAACCCTATACAACGTTAAAGTAAATATCGTTTAACGTATGTTGATGTAATTATTTGAAGATTTACGTAACCGTATTTTATTTAGGTTTCCAATATTGGCAAGCAAAATTGATTTTCATTTGCCGATTCAGTAAAAGTGCATACATTCGTTACAGTAAGTGATTAAAAAAAAAAAATTGTGTTTTGGAAATAATGGTTGAGCGCGTTAAATTAGTTTTCCTTCGAAGTAAACCAATAAACGAAGTTTTCAAGGTTCGACAGCTTTTAGAAGCTTCTATCGAGAATCGAGATTGCAATAAACCCTTTTTCTAGATTAATCCACGAACGATCAGAAAGTCTGACACCGTTGAACCACGTATCGATTATCTCGAAAATAAATACGCTCTAGATTAGCAACTATTAATAACATCACAATCTACGCATAGATCTGTGTTCCAAATCAACAGGCCGTGATAATAGTTGCAATATCTCCAATTGCTCCAAATTAATTATCTAACGCGACGTTTAATTAAAAAAATACGTATCGTCTCGCGTAGTTTTTATCAACTCGGACGAGAAAAATCGCCTAAATTTTCTCTTCAGATTCGTAAACAAACTTCGCGCCTTGGGTATCGGCCACGAGCAACCGAAAAAGCGTCGGTTGCTGCCAAAACGACTGTAACACGCGGCCCGATCAGATAATGGCCGACCAACCGGAGAAAAATCGTGGCAGAGAATTAATCGCCGCGTTTATATCCCATTTAACGTTTTCCTGAACCAACGGAGGCACGGTTGGCACCGCGTCAGCCTATCTTTTTACGTATTTTACTTCTGAATCGGTGTTCCTCGAGCAGACGGATTCACAGTCACCGACGCCAGAGATATTTTGAAACATGGTTCTTAGATTAGCGTAAGTTTACAAGAAAAATACGATGAACGCGTTTTACGATGGACACGGAGGAGTACTTCCGGTTGAGGGTGACGATACCAGGCGGATGTATGGAAAATTGAGATGGTAGTTTGAACAATCTTAACTTAGAATGTATTCTATTTTTTTTTCTTTTTTTTTTTATTCACATTTCCCAAGTTATTTCTTTTCATCGTGGAAAACTAACATACGTTTTTACGACATTGTAAAGAAAAATTGCTATAGATTTCAACTTGTTAGACCTTCGCGCACGGAAGTAAGAATGTTAAGGGAGATACTTGTTGCGCGATAGCGAGCTTTGCTTCCATGAATCTATCACAGAGCTCCACGGTGACACTTAATGTTTTTAAATCACAATATTATCCTTTCCTTTGCATGTGATATCGCGGGAATACAATGATTTCGAAATATATCCTCTGATCAGCCATTCATGAGACGCGCCGACTTATACCCAAAAGAGTACCGACTTCGTATCGCCTTTTTCTCCCACAATTTGGAAAAATGAATTTCACGAAGTTCCTCTGATAGACTCACATTTTATCGGTGTCGCCGCGAAGTAGTAAATAAAGTAAACGTTTGCGATTTTTGTGTCGGTGTGAAAATATTCCAACATCAGTTGCTTGATCTTCGTTCGAAGGGCAATTCGTAAGAAAGACTATTTACAGGCACTAGAGAAGATAATAGCGATTTTTCGTCGCGATATCGCTACGTTTCCTCGAATCACACGTCCAGCGATTCCTTTAAGTGTTATTAAAAATTATCGGGCGTCCTTGTTTCTTGTTTACCAGAAACTTGATTGCGACGCTTAATTGTTCAGAAACTACGCGTTTCGATGTAACTTGCGGAAACATTTCTTGTAACACGATGCAATTTAATGCAGTCAGACCGTAAGACAGATCTAGAATCTTAATCTACGAAAGTAGGTCGATACCGGGTGAACAAGTTTAATATTTATGTATGCAAGGCGAGTGTTTCAGTGTTGGAATCTTTTAGACTACTCTGTGCACGGTGTAAGAATTTATTTGTTCGCGAGCAATAAGAAAATGGAGTTACATCGAAAACTTCAGGAAATATTCCAATACACTTTATTACCTAGCAAACTTTGTAAGCGCATATCGATCAGAATGTATAACAAACGTAAACTATACAACGATAAATGTATGCAACATATCAACTTAAATAAATATCGAAATCAATTACCATGCCGCAATGAAAGATAACCTAAACAAACCAAGTATCTAGATAGAGAAATAAAATTTAAAAAAATGAACTATCCAATTGCAGACAAATCCATCTAATGAACCTCTTCAAAACCCTACGACAAATCCACTTTCCCTAAAAATAGCAATCTTCCCAATCAAGTAACAGCTACTTTTTCGCACGGATAAAACGCAGGAACATCGTCGACGCCCTCGCAAAAACAACGTTTCCCGTTCCCAGCCGGTCGTCCATCGTGCAGAACGATCCCGTCCGTTTTTCAGAACATTTGTCGGCCGGCCACGAAACAACCCCGTCATTTTGTCGCCGGTCGTGTATCAGATCGTCGAACGGATCCATTGTCTTGCACGACTCTGTCGTTGTCGACCGAGGGTAATCGTTTAGCCCTTCCGGAAACGTGCGAAGAGATCGTTGCCGATTATGGAAAACGCACACCGCCTGTGTCTTGGCGTTAAGTAGCCCGCGAGTCGTAAAATTACAGGGCGCTGCTCGAGTCTCCTCGTAATTTCACGGCCTATGGATCGTGTTGATAAGGGTCCCCGTGACAAAGGAACACGGGTTTTGGCCCTAATGAACAGAACTCTAGCAATTGTCGGTGAATTTTCATGCAGCCACGACTCGACCTCGACCCTTTCTTTCTGCCTTTTAGAAGGGGCAGGAGGACAGGAACCGCGCGGACTCCTCCCGACGATTGCTTGCTTCCGATTTGAGCGGAGGCTTTGGACTTGGATGCGAAAGTTTAGCGAATTCTTTTTCATGAACTGTTTTTATCGAAAAATCGTGATAGTTTGCAATGTACTCATATTTTTTTTTTAAATTAAGTTTAGTTTCTTAAGCCTCTTATCGGGCTCGAGTTGATTTTATTAAAATGCTATTTTTTTTATTCTCAATTTTATTGGAATTGGTGAATGATTTTTTAGCAAACTTCGGAAGGATTGTTTTTTTAATTTTATCGAAACGTGATTGGGCTTTAATAAAGAGTGAAACTTGAGGAAATGTTTGTTGGTAAAACATTTGTCTTCGATAAACAGGCGTTATCGATGAATTATTGCGATTGTGATAACTGAACTTTGAGTGATTACTTGCAACTAATTTGTTAGTTGATCGCAAATGTTATGATTGTTGTTTGAAAACGAGCGCGCTCTGATTCACGTAAAACGAGTGAATTGGCGACGGTTTTGGACGTTTCGACGAGTAAAGTTTCGAGCAGAAGGAAATTTCCAATTTAACTCGATAGCTTCGTCACACATGGGTCAGTTAGAAAGTTTACCGATTACGTTTTCATTGCATTATCAGATTTCGAGCTCGAGACTGCACAAGAACCCCTATTTTTGATTACGAAAAATTCGACCGGTTATCGATTGGGTAAAAAAAGTTTCCATGCTCCAGATGATCGGTCTTTATCTCCAAGAGATATTGCAACGATTAACTTGTACATACGTCTTAAAATATGCCTCCAGCAATCGTCACTTATCAAAAGTAGCTTTGCGAAAGAACAAAAAAAAAAAAAAAAACATAAACATCAATAATTCCTTCGATATTTTTTTCACAAATTTCCATATCGTACACTAAAGAATCTTTTTAAAAGAATTCTCAAATTCTCAATCCACCTAAACGTCTTAAAATTATTCAAATCTTCGACCGTTCAACACCCAAAATGATACCCTGCCAAGAGACTCGGAGCACCGAGTAAAAAAAATAAAATAAGAAAGAACCGAAAGGGCGAAAAAATCGTTTCGAAGCTACCAACGAAATTGCCGGGCGGAGGAATCGTTGACAACGCGAAAGCACGCGAGAAATTTGATCTGCAAGCTCGGATATTAAACTTGCAGGGGAGAAAGCGAGAGGAATAGAGAGGCTTCCCTACATACGGGACCCCCAGCAAGGTTCAGACGAAAGTCCAAAGACAGGAAAGCATCGCTACCGTGCGACGGACCTCTGATATCAAAGGTAGGGAGATAAGAGACGATTCTCGTCGAGATTGGCACTCGAGATTGATACACGCGTGCTTGATTTTCGCTTGTTCTTTGAAGAGACTCGCCGGCCGCTCGAAGCCTCTCCCTTTCTCCTCTTTATCTCGTTGGAAGATGTCATTGAGAGAGCAGGCTGGAAATTGCTCTGGGTTCCTTTCGAATTTCAAGCGAATTTCAGGCGAATTTCAGGCGAATCTCGAGATTCCGAATCGTTTGAGCGAAGTAAAGAAGTGTGTAAAGAAAAAGGGAGGAACAAAAAAACGAGAACGAAGGGGAAAATATATTTTGACGCTGAACATTATTTCGTTAAAATTTTTTCCTCTTTTTTTTTCTTTCAAGAGGATAGAAGAGAATAATGTGATGTACTTCTATCGAGATTTTTCTCCCGATACTGGAGCCTAAGCGTCTAGATATCGGCCAATCTCTGTACCGATAAGCCGAAGGATATATGTATCGTTACAGTGATGCACTGTATCGCCGAAAATGGTGGATCTCAGACTTCATGATCGATGCGTCATAAAATCGGTACAGTTTTGCAGTGTCTTACCACGGTATTCTTGAGCCCGACTATTGAATAATGGAACACTTTCCCGAACACTGCTTTGCAATTTAATAATCCCTAAACCTGTTAGACTTCCCAGAATTTTTACGACGTCCCGTGGCGTGCAGACGCCGACTCGAACGCGACCGAAATTCGTGTCTGCCTTTTACTCGGTGCGTGATCACGCAAAAATCTAGTCAACCTGCAGGCCATTTGGATATTAGCTGCAGGTAGATGGAACCTGCAAGGTCTGACAGGAGGCGTTCCCTAAACCCAAACTTCGGAAGGTCTCGAAAAAAGGAATCTACTTTAAATTCTAATTCCAATACGTACTTCTTCCCACGCGTGCCTACGCAAACCTCTCCAATTCCACGAATGATAAATCAAACGAACGAATTCTTCCGTCTACCTTTTCAAAACCTCAAACTAAATCAGAATATTCGTGGTCTGATTCAACCAGTCGATCACAATGCTTCTGATTGTTGTTTCAAACACGGTACACGCGTGCTCCAGTTTCTATATTCCACATCCGAGGCATCGCGGAACGTTTCCAAACATCGTTCCGCGGGAATCATAGTGTATCCAGGTCGCGGGTCGACCTCTGGCTCGTACAATTAACGAAACGCTCGTCCAACGAACGACGATTCCACGGCAAACCCGTTCGTTTCGTCCTTTTTCCCATTCGGTAAACCCCTCTGTCGCGGTGGCATCGTCGAAAGAGCGGCGACGAGCGCACAAAAGCCGCGCAGATTGGACAATGCAATCCGTGGAACGAGCGGAAACGATCGGTTTCTGCGAGAGCGGCTCAAAGATTTTCCGAACGCCGTCCCAGGGGCGCGGCCGTACAATGCAGAAAAACGCTCGCCACCGAGCGAGACAGCAGTCGATAAAATTGTTTCGTCCCAGCGGAGGCCACGGCTGATAGCCAAACGAGAACCTTTAATTCCACGGATCCAGGTCACCCGTCCCGATGCATCATCCTGCGCGCTACTCCAACGATGATCGATCTTACTCTAGCTCCACTGTAAGCAAATATGCTTTTTGTTCGTTTCGCGGTAATGAAATGGTTCGATGCACACGAACGGTATCCTGGATAAGAATTTTTTTCACGTTGTTGTTGCGTGCGAGACTGTATCGCTTTTAATTCGGTGGTATTTAGGAAACATTGGATGGGGTCGATCGAGGGTAGAATTTTGAAAACAAAGATTTGTTACTGTATAATGGAAATATAAATAAGACAATTTGTCCCTTCATCCTGGTGTCGGAGTTACACAATACGATACTATAGAGCACTGGTGGTCAAATTTTGTCACGATCGAAGCCATATAAGGCCATGAAAATATTCGAGAGCTGGCCACCGTGGATATAGACATTTAACTCTGATTAATAATTCTCTAGCTGCCCATCTCTTATAAATAGAAGTTCTCTAATAGGCAATTAAACAAGCTTTAATACGTTCAGATTATTCATTTCAAGGCAATTTCCTGCGATGATGTTATTCTCTGCACGTTTCAGCGCTATTCGCGTTTCCAGAGAATTTAAACATAACCCCAAGCAAGCGATTGAACGCGGAGTTGTTACATGACCGATCCACTATTCACCAGACTCGTGTATCGATACATATTTTCTACCAACAAAAGCGACGCGTGGTCCTTTAAACTGTTACCAGACCTGACACGCTGACCCTGGTGCTTCTGATTTCGTACGGATGCACCGTGCAGAATCTCGTGAAAAATGGTGTTTCATAGCTGACAGGCGTCGAGGAAAAAGCTTGAGATCGAAAGAACGTTCTTGAGCCGGTGAATTCGTTTCGTGGGGATCGGAGGGTTAGGTCTGGCCGGAAGGTTCGGTTAGAGCCCATTTTCACGGGGAAAACCATCGCCCTTTACGCATCGAAATCTAATAATAACCGCACAATATACATATGCATGCGCATCGATTCGCGTTTCCAGGCGAACACACCTGTACATGCAGCTACAGGGTGTATCAGAAATATTTGATTTATATCAAAGTACGCGACGCTACCATACGCGCAATATTTGGAATATGAACGAGAGACTCGTTCCCTTTAAAATTATATCATTTACAGAGCTTGAAAATATTTTTTACAATCAAAGAATTTCGTTCTTTCGAGATCAAATCTTTTCTTTCAGTCCCCGAATCTGAAGCACTATCTGTGACTCGTAAATTTTGACTCGAACAAAGATTGCTTTTAAGTTGGATCCAGGGAAAATTCGTGGAAAATTCGTGGACACCGCGTACACGTGGCCGCGTAGCTACGCGCATTTCCATACGTATATAGTTGCACGGTTAGAACTATTATCGGAGCGCTGGTTTGGCCAAGGGTCGTGCGGTCACGTGGACCAGATAGCGGTTCACGAATCACTGAACATGGAACCATTCAACGAGAAACGCTGATGCATAATCTACGGTATTTCTCGAAATCACGCGTCTCGCTTACAGGCCGGTGAACCCATGCACGGAAGAAGGATAAACGTTTGATCAATTTCAATGGATCGCCCAGAAAGGTGGTTACGCGTGAATCTCCAACGCTTTGGAAAAAGTCACTGTTCAAGTGGTGGAATTGCTGGATGGTTTCGTCGAGATACCTGCTTCTGGTCATTTTTTAAGAGAAAATTAGATGATGTGGTACCGCGAACAGCGTTTCTCTTCAAAGACGCTATTTTCTTAAAGAATTCCAAGCAACCCGACGCGAAGGAAAAAATTGTTTGAAATCATCTCAGGAATCGCCCGTTTTAAGGGATTTTGATGTTGTTCGGGACACCTTCTATATATCTTAAACAGTGTTCCAAATATTGGTATATCGAAGACAACTTGAATTCTACACCTAGATAAATAATCCTTCATGTATTTATACGCGAACATTGTATCAAATATAATTTTGCGATCATTCAACATCCACGTGTTTCGCGATCAAAGGAATGGCACCAATCTCCGTTTACCGCGAGAGAAGAACGTTCCGTGGCCAGGTGATCTAAACGTCATCCGGCATTGAATTAATTATCTTCGCTCGACTCAACCGCAAACACAGCGAACTGATGTTCGCTGATCGATATTCGATATTCTAATTTGCCTCGACGCTGACATGTTTATGGAAACATTCGTGGCGCACGAATTTGTGTTATTATACCTGTCCTGATGTTCGACGTAGACCCTGAACCTCGGAACATTAATCTTCTAAAACACGAATCAACCCTTACTCACAAATCCTCCAACCTTTTCACCAATTTCAAGCCTCTGTTTCTCGATTCCTCGTGGAATCACACGTAACGTTTCACGCGATCCGTTCCAACCCTCGCCGGGACCAATAAACAAAACTCCGACTCGACCTTCACGCACGATTCGCTGCCTGTCATTAGATTTCCTTACAGGAAGAGAGATCCGAAGGAAGAAGCGAAAAAAGGGGAGGAAAAGAGAAAAAAAAAAAAAAAAACTGGAGGCGATCTAATCCAACGAGAAACGTGTTTCGAATTTTGCCTCCGGCATCCATTCCATCGACGTCAGCGTCGGTTTACGATATTTTCCAATTGACCGACCCACTTAGAGCAGAATTACAGATTAGTTTGACAAATGCTAGCAACGTACAGAATTTCAGACGCTGGAGCCGGGGAAATCATACGAGGTATAATAATTCTTCTGGAAGAGGGGGCTTGCGAATTCTGGCGGATCGCGATCCATCTTCTTTCGCAGAGAAAAATCAGTTCGTGCTCGTTTGTCACCGGTCCGAGTTTTAATTATCGGCCACCAGGGGGGTAATGATGACGAACGAGCTCGTATCTGTGTCATCGGTGTAAGAATTGTACGCGGATCGGATCAAAGGTGACGATTCTACTCGATATCGGCCATGGGTCGACTTTTTGTTACGTTAGATCAAAGTGTTTTGTTAATCGACGACTTCATCGTGCCCGAGGTACCCATTAATCGAAGGTAGAGATAATTAAATAATTGGTCAGACCAGACGAGACTCGATAACGAATTCTTCTTTCTTTCTCCCCTTTCTTTTCACCTATCGTTTAGAGACTGTTCCGAATCTTGACACAGACATGGATCGAAAGAGAAAAGTTGACGAGCAAATAGACGATTCGTGGAACGAATCGGGTTCTTTTTGAAGGATAGCATCAAGATTCGGTGAACAAAGATCGAGGCGGCTCACGTCTCGCGATTATCCCCCAATTTTCCGGCCATCCTGGGAAAACGGTTCGATGCTAAGCCTAAGATTCGTCCGGAAGACACCCTCGGTCCTTTTCATCGAGCCGCAACTGGTAATTAGGGGATCGTGCGTGAAACGAGCGTGTCGCTTAATGAAAGAAGAGATCTCGAGGATTTTATCCTTGGAGGTAGGGATTGTTCTCGATCCACAACGTGACGGTGCTGGATTCATGGGTGTTTTGGGGTCGAGTCGTGATTCGATCGAAGCTCGAAAGGTTACCCACTTGGTTATAGTATCGTAGCTTCGTGACTCTGTCCTTGCCTCGAGATCCTGAATCTTTCTTCTCGATTTAGTTCACACTCCTATCCCGCTTCAGGATCTGTGATTTAATCAAAAGAATGATGTCACGTTTCTTGTAAAAAGAAAAGAAAGAAAAAAAGTCGCAACCACCAATCCCAATTGAATTTGGAATCAGATTTCGGGGTAATCGTTATCAGCGTCTTGCTCAATTCGAAGTTAAAAGAAAGAAAACAATAACATTCGCGATAGAAAGAGCATAAAATCGACTGGAATATTTATCCGATACCAACCACCACATGTTTCCGCGTCGTTTTAAAAATTCTACGAGAACTTCGCGACTGTCTCGAGGCAACAGCCCCGCGCAAGGACTCGTAAATATCATTCCGGTCGCGGTGAAAATTTCATGTATGCACACGTGCCCGAGCGTTTCCCTCGACCGTGCGGCCGTCCCTCCGTTTTTCACTTTCCTCTAGTCCGGCGGTCATAAAAAACCGCTGACCGATATTATCCACTCTAAGCTGGTTTACTATGTTCCTACGTGTTCTGTCAGCTCTTCACGCCAACAGGCGGTCACCGGGAGCAAAACGAAAAAGCACAGCGCCCAGGCTAGCCAGTGCCACGTCGCCACACGACGTGAGTAATTACCGGCACGAGCATGCATGCACACGCGTAGACGTGTACAGGGTCGCCTAAACGCCAGGTATTGCACCGAGAGTACCAAAGTACGGGATGTCGTTTAAACAGACCAAGATGGCCTTCAAATGGTTCTCTGCTTGCAAAAAAGTTATCAGTGCCGTATTATGGTCGCTTTGATGCCGTGCAATTTTTATAAATCATATTTTTGTGGTATCTCTGAAAATAGCAGAGATATTTCTAAGCGAACGAAGTTATCGCTCCACCCTGTATACACGCGATACTCGACCGTGCATCGAGCCACACCGGCAAGATTTTTAATAGTCGTCAGCCGGAAACCCGTCGGATTAATGTGTGCTGGCGTAATGAGAAGCCGGCACAAAGTAACCGGGAAAAACGTCCAACCCTTTCGTGTTTCACTAGCAGTCTCTTTCTCTGTGAAGATAAAACTCAAACGCGCAATTCTCTCGCTAAGCCAGATTGCACGGTCACGTGCAACGTTAGATTGATTACGTTGCTCCACGTTATAACGATTACGATTAGCTCGGGTAAGAGAGTATTTCGACCGATAAGCAAATCTGCAATCGATAGAGTGCTTTGTTCGATAGACGAAATTATCATAGAATCGCGGTTTCATTTAACGCCGTGACCTCGTTTCGTTGGTATCTAGTTTTTCGTATCTCTACGATGTCTTTTCTAAGGCAATTTCTTTATTATATTTTTTAAAACTATTTCTTATATTTCTTTTCTTTTTAGATTTTGTTGTTTTTTCTTTGGATAGAGTTAACATTTTCAGTCTTAATGTCACAAAAGGAAGAGTTTCGTAAGTCTGTCGCGTCACACCCTAACGTTCTCCAAGAACTTGACGGGGGTTGACGAAGTTTGACGGGGGCTTTTATGCAAATGCGCTTGGTCCCCATCAGCCATGCTCGTTCGAAACCCTGTTCCTCGTTAAAGAACCTTTCCAAAGTCGCGTCAAGGGTTTCGTTGATTTCGTGCCACTTACGTGTTCCAAAATATCTATTCTGTAATGATTTCTGCATGCGATATCGTCATAAATTATACGATTCCACGTTTGATACAAAATAATTAATGCAATTACCTTTTCCGAGTGGCTTTATCTTCTGATGCAATACCAGATTTTAAAAGCTTATCACGCTTATACAAATTGGACGTTTAACAATGATACCATTGTAAATTAAACAGAGTACCGAAAATTTGAAACTGCTGATTTTGGCGCAAAAAAAAAGGAACGAAAACGATGAAAATTGTGTAATAAATATTCTGTTCTATTTTTTTTTTTTTTTCTTTTCCAAACCTAAAATCCCACTATGTTCCATTCGATACGAAGATCGTTCAGATATTTGTCACCGCGTGTCGTCGAATAACGACGGTTAAAACACGAAAACCGATTACCAGAGAAAGAAGAACGCCTCGCAACGGCAGGAAACAAGGGGCCGCGACTCCCGGTGTACACAAATTATTTTTCTTTCATACGGCTACACAATTCCGTTTTGTAGAGCGGCCGAGCGGTGCACTTTAATTTCTCCGGAGATTTATGCAAGCCAGACCGCTTTGAGCCTGTGTGCCACGCGTAATAACGTGGATGCGTGCACGACCTGCAACATCGGTTACACGTTTCCCGTCCTTTCAGCGAGCCGAAACATCAACGATCTTAATGCTTTCGCGAGGAAAATTTACGAGGACAGTTCAGCTTCTGTTCTTCCTTTCTTTCTTTTTTCTTTTTTATTCGACCATTTTCCGAAGGTGAAAATTTCGTTAGACCAAACGATTTTCTACACGATAAACCTCGAATACCCTTCTTTCATTTCTGTTGACGATAAATTTCGAAGAAGTTGGAGAATCCTTTTACCTTCTTTTTATTTTTTAAAACGAAACACCAGAGCTTCAACGAAGCAACGTTTCCAAAATCTCCAAGTCACGTTCTCGTGGCACGCGTCCCATAAATTAATGCTTAGTTAAGGGACGCAGTCTGAAATAGGTTAACCGCTAAAAAGATCAGCGGAACGCGACCGATCGCCGACTGTTTGCCGAGTAGAACGTCGTGAATACAAATTCTAAGCGTAGCATTAGGGTTGAATTTTAAGAAGAGTCCCGCGAACGGAAGCTCGTTGAACGAATTAACGAAACGTGTTCTCGTCGATCGATTTCCGTTCAACCTCTAAAAATTGGCTTTCGTTGAGTCGCTTAGAAATTACCAATCACTGGTTAGTTCTGTTCGTTCTCGATCAATAAACCAAATAATCTCGTTGTCCTGCCTCTAACGAAGCGTAGCTTACAAATTAGATTTTCACCCATCAAAAATTCTCTTTTTCTCTTCGTTTCTGCTTTCGATTTAATTGCTTCTAGATTTCCCAACGGCACGAAGGAATCGCGTTAATTCCTGTAAATTGTGCGACACTCGTATGATCGATGGATCTTTTTTCAGAAAACAGAATTTCGCGAATATCGGGTAGATGTTTTTATCGTTACTTGTTAGAAAATAAGACAATGAAACGATAAAATTGGACAAAATGTGAATGGTTTAATTGTTCTCCTATCGGAGATTGGTCGGCTATTTATATTTATATCCTCGATTTCGCGAGTATCGTAAAATATTCCATACTGTCGAATGTGCTACGTGAGATCAAACATTATTTTTCAACCGTATATTATCTCTTTTCTTTATCGATATCCTTAAAACACGATAAGTAGAATATTGGCAACCTCGTTATCGATTGGTATCGTAACCTTAGATACGGCTATTAGTTTATTGCATCGCACAGGGTACCGTTATCACTCGTATCTCAATTTATCAGACCCCCATGATCCAATCATCTTATAAGATAGGAATTTCAGGTCACGCTGTTTAGGTCGAACTGCAATTTTTAGAATAATCCAAAGATGAATCTGGTGACGTTGCAGAACTAAGGACGGGTGATTTTAGGTATGCTCGAAGAAAAATAATTTGGTGGAAAGTTGCACAGTGTAGGTAGATGAACCTACTGGTCTTAACGATTCCATCTGTTCCAATTTTTTTTTTTTTTTTTTTTTTTTTTTTTTTAAAAAAGTTTTANAGTGTTATCGCTGTTATCTTTCAACATCGATGAAGTTAGCGCGCTCGAGGAAAGTAACCTCGCGTACAAGGGAAGAAGATGTGCACCGTGACAGACACTATTGAATGTATCAGTCACCTTCTCAGAGCGAACGGCAAAAAAATGAAAAGAATAAATATGGTTACATAAGTTATTGTCATCGATCGATGATAACCATCTTCCAGTTAATGTGATCGGTCAATCTTCGGGGAATTGTCTGTGACTGTTGATAAGGAGAAGGTATATATTATATCGTGGCTGATTGTACGGCATATTCGAAACGTCAATTAGATCTATCGGTACCAAGAATATTCGTCGCGATGCGTAGCTATATTTTCCTGTTAGCCTGTCTGTCCTTAATTGCTTGCGCATGGGGTAACAATTTGATCCTTGGAAGACGCATACCAGGTGACTTACTTCTCAAAGATGAACCCATCGTCAAGGTGAGAAATTTATCGCGATAATACCATAGTGAATCAAAACTTCGAATCAATTCAGTTGATCGTATGTTAATTATGATTCAAGTTTAATGTTTAGTCAGGGAAGTATTGTCTTAAATATGAAATATTAACTTTTAATAACGACGATGTACGTTTATTTTTTTTTACTTTCAGTTTCCAGTGCTCGGCGTTAGTCAGGTCGCCACAGTCAATGTAACTGCTCCACCCGGCTATGTAATTTCATTCATCAGCGTGACAAACTTGAATCCAAAGGTGGTGACTGTCAAGCCTGTTAAAGGTTTCCTCGGAACACCATCGGTTGTTCTGGCGGCATTTGGACGACCAAGTTGGGGTCTCGTGATGAAGGTTGTCGTTTTTGCTGTTCCCTCCAAACACCCTACGAGTACCACTTCGACTGTTTCTACAAGCACCACCAGGAAAAGCTCTACACAGCCAACTTCGACCCGAGGCAGCACAGAACCAACCTCAACCGAAAGTAGCAGCACCGAACCAACCTCCGTTGAACCAAGCTCTACTGAGCCAACCCCCGATGTACCAAGCTCTACTGAACCAACCTCCGATGAACCAACCTCCGATGAACCAACCTCCGATGAACCAACATCCGATGAACCAACATCCGATGAACCAACCTCCGATGAACCAACATCCGATGAACCAAGCTGGACTGAAACAACTCAGAGCGTGGAAGTATGATCGATTGGTGGATCTTGGTGGAAGATACTAAACATGGCGATGAAAACTAGCAATTAGTTGCATAACGCGAGACACATCGTATCATATACCATTTTAACATTCTGTTTAAAGCTTTAACGCATAACGCATCATAAAATCTAGCCATTATTCGATCCTTTTGTACAAGTTCTAATTCCAGTTTAATAAATAAATTGTGTCTATTCTATCAACTTCTGTATTTGAATCAACCCTCTTCCTTTGGTAGTTCCATCGAAATTTCTATTTTTCTTTCAACGACGTTTACCGATGCTGTTGAATCTACCCATTTTGTGAAATACCCATTTCGCGAATCCACCGCGTCTAATTCCAAGCAATTGCAACGCAGCTAACAACCAGCTAGTTACTCTTCTTTCGACGTTCACCAGTCCCCCCCCCCCCCAGGGGAATAAATTAAAATTCTCACGGGCGACCGGGGCGAAGCAGCAAAGGCGCGGAACAACATCATCCTCTTCCTCGTCGTCGTCGCTTACGTATTTTAGCTACCATTGATTCCGTGACGGGGATGTAATTCAGCGTGCTTGAAAATTCGAAGCACAGACGTTTCGTTGCTAACGCGTTTCCAAGAAACTCGGTCCCTGGTCGATGCTTTAGGGCTGCATCGCACGTAAGCCACCACTGTTACTCGATTCGCTTCATCATCCGGCGTAGCTCGCTTAGCAGCGTCTTTTTCACGTCTCCTTTTTCCTTTTCTACATTTTTTCTCATCTCTGTTTCTCTTTCTGTTCATGTGCCAGCGTTTTCGCGCGCACGCGCCACGGGACCAGGGTCACGCTCGTGAAAATTGCACTCCAATTTGGTAAAATCCGATTTGTAGGGATGATTGGGATAGCGATATCGAGAGCGGTGGATATCGAGCGACTGGACGCCGTGGAATTTTGATGGCATTTACAGAGATGAAGCGGATATCTAACCAATTCTCTTGAAAAATTAATTCTTCACCGATGCGGCCCATCCTTCGTTAAATATTTCATCGGAAATATGGGGATATTGCCCAGTAAACATTGGGATCCATCGGATTGTGCAGGCAGGAAATGCTCTTTTTTTTACGAATAGATAGAAAAATCGCCGAAGTGTTCGCTGGTCTGTTGGCCAAATAAACGATTCATCCCTTGTATTTCCGAGTTGCCGTATCGTAAAGGAAGTTTCAGATTGGAAAGACTTGGAATTTTGTGACTCGAATAGCAAAATTTGAAACGATTAAATCTTTAGCCTAATCGGTTGTTACTTATTCGTATAACGACACCTCTTTTCCGAATGCCTTAATATGGGAGGAGTAACTTCGAATTGTATCTCTGTCTCCATTACTCTTTAGAAAGTTGTTACAATTTACTCTTTTCCGCAGTTCATACGCCACAAATCTTTCTCAAGTGTTCAACATTAATCTCTACATTTCTAACCAAAACTTCTGCCTATCTCTGTTTATAATACCGGAATAGAATCCAGGCGGAAAAACAGGATTGCGAGATTATATCTCGTTTATTACCTTGCCAAGTTCATATAACTCGCCGGAACTTCACTCGTAAACTTTCATTTCCGACCGGCGAAGGACGACGAAATTAAAGAGCCTGCCGCGAATTCCACTCGGTACCGTTCAACTTCCGGTTCCTCGCGTTCAACGTGAATTCGATCGATTTCATCTCGCCTCTCGTTGCTCGTTCGACGATGAAAAATCGCGACGAGAGAGAGGAAGAGGAGAAAAAAGGAAGAAGGGAATCGCGGAGCGAAGGGCATTGCGACGCCACAGCAACAAGTGAGAGTCGAAGAGTTATTGGACCCAAAAGCCTGTAATAATGGCCGGCGCGGAGTCGAGCGGAATCGAACGCTCTCCACCGGTTTTATTCCGGCGTATCCCGATCGGAGAAAGTCAATACAAAGGAGGAACCGGTCGACTGGAAAATCGCTGCATCGCGACCCTTTGTGAGTGGTCTTTGCGATTACATCGATATTCCTCGTTTTTTTTTTTATTTTTTATTCTTTTTTACTTTCTTCCGTCTGTCGATCGAACAACGGGAATGTTCTCTGTTTTCGAAGGAGTTTCAATGCTACCGCTGATAACGCTGTACGATGACGAGAAGATAAAAATTTGCTAACTTTTCCGATGAGTGTGGAACAAGTACAATTAAAATTAAAGACGCGGATCGATCATGGATGATAGTACAAGCTCGTGTATGTACGCTCGTATATATGTTTCGTCTATATCTCGCGAAGAATTGGAAATTTGTGAAACGATTTTATATTTTAGTTCGATTTATTTGTTATTAAAATATGAGCACGAACAACGTTATTTGCTAGTCTGATTAACGTCGCGCGTAGATTATTTTCTAATTAAATCTTGGCTGATAGCATTTTCACAAATAACTGTGAATCATGTTATCGATAAACTGAATGAAATGTAGTATTGATAATATAAGTATTCATGGTTTCTCAGCGAGAAAATTATATAGGTAACCAGATTAAAAGTTATACAAAGAATCTACCCTTTTAATTCGATCATACGTTGCTGGTACCGAGTTACCGCTCATCGTCGGTAAGAAAGAGGAAAGAAAAATGAACACAACATCTAACTTAGGTTCGTTATAGGTGGTTGATAAAAGTTAGGCACGTGGCACGTACGATATGATTCACGCTTGAAGCAGCAACCTTGAATGATCAGTCTTTGGCGTCAGCCACGATCCCTCAACATCTGTCGCGCCTCTTTCACGCCGTCTTCCGTCGTGTGCTCATCGTTGCAACGTTCAGAATGGCTCGTGCACAAGGCATGTTTGTAACGCATTAACATGCCCATCACGGAACTTATATCGACGCCGTATACACAGAGTTATTTCCTTCTTGGACGCTTCGTATCGACGTATCGCATGTAAAATAGAAACAGTTCGTCTTCTTCGCTGGGAATAACTTGTAATTTTTCCGTGGAACCGGAAGCCTTCGTGTATCGTGTCGCTTCTTGTAATTCCACAGTGTGATCGGAAGTTTGAAAGTAATCGAAAATATTAGGAATTTTTTTCCTTTGAAAAACAATTTTTTCACGAAGTTCGGTTTTTTATTTCTATTTCATTTCATTTTATTTATTTATTTATTTATTTTTTTTTTCGTTGGATATGGAGATCGAGAGATCGACGAGTGGCAAGCGAATCGAAAATTGATTTTCCAAGCATTCCCATGGACGAGGACGAGACATCAAGTCGGTGTGTTTATTTTAATTTCCGGGAAATCGCGCAGGCTTTTCCGTTTTCGAAACCATCGGATCGTTTAATTAAACGAGCCGTAGATAATGCTGTTATCGGGACGGATTCCGGGCAATTACGGGACGCTTCGATGAATTTCCTTTATTTATTTTAGTTTTCCGTTTTATGCCGTGGAGAACATTGTTTTATGAATATTAAATTTGCAAAAAGAATTGTCGCGAAAAAAGTCGGCGATTGGTAACAAAATTTCCGCCAAAAGATTTTGTCAAAAATGTCTCATAAAATGAGACACTCGGTTCAGAGCGTGGTCCGTCCTGCGCCGCTCGCTGATCCGAAAGATTTTAATTATTACCGTCGAATCAGTGCTCGTGTCGAATGCAGTCAATGTGCACGTGTCAACTCAGATGTAATGATAAAATTATACGAAACGTTGTTCGAGCGACACGATTAATTACCGGGCGCGTACACCTATACACGTGCATGCGAGCGGGAGGCAAAAATCGTGTCCCGGCAGAGTGTCGTTTAATTGACACGTAACGCGTTCGCATTTACTTCAATCTACTTCTGTTTCGTTTCTTTTTCCTCGCTATTTTGTATCAGCAAAATGAATCGTGAATAACACGAACCATAAATCGTTTTTCCTAGAAATAAGGGAGAATCGTGAATCGACGCTGCTCGATTCAACGACTTCGGAAGCAAAAGGTTGGTTGAAAGAGAAAAAAAAAATATCTTAGGCGTCTAAGTTTTTCCCGAAGAATGCAACCGTCGAGGTATTCGATGTAAATGCTCGCGCGACAACGCAGCTCCATAAAGTATTAAGAGAGAGCATAGCAAGGGTATCGGGGCTGGGGCTTTTCTTCGAAAGCCTCCATTCAAAGCCCATCCCACTGGCCCGATGCAATGGCATTCGCGATCCGTTTACCGATTCCATCCTTTAACGGTATAAATCTCATCTAATAAATGTACAAGCGTACACCGCGAGCATCCGGTCGCGGCACGCAAGTCGCGCGAGCCGTTTATCATTCAAAGTCTCCGTATCGGAGTCACCTGAACCACGTTGAAAGAAACCTTGGACTCGTAGGTTTAGCGAATGGAGCAAGTTTGAATTGAACTTTGGATTGATAACATTTGTTGGTAATCTGAATCGGAAATGTATCGGTAGAATCGTAGAGAAGAAACGGGATGGGATTCGTGATACGCGTTGAATTTCCAAGGAAGAGAAATATTATCGTAAAATACAAAGAGTTTCTCTATTGTAAATAGTATCCGGTATATCGATGCAAAAAGTAACCAGACTTTTAGCCTGTTTGTAACGTAACGTCAAGAACAATATCGACGAAGACTATCAAAAGCAAAATCGGTCATCGAAAGAATCCTACAGAAATCATATTCACCCCCAACGACGTACTTTCGTCTCCTATTTCTTACAGATACACCAGCCCTCGAGCTTCTTCCAACTACCCCTATAAACCATCTCGAAGTAAGAACATCGATCGCGCGACGAAGGGCGGTTCGATCAAAGCGTACATGTTCCCAGGGCAGCCGATACGCGTGAGTAGGCGATTTCAACGAGGCATCCAGCCACTTTATTACGCTAATTGCGCCGTCGCTGTCATTTACGAAATTCCAAAGTAAGGGTTTTCGACTCGTGCCCGAGCTGGTTAATCGCGAGCCTCGGTCCTCCCCTTCGATGCGCGTTACATGCACCCGTGCTCTCGTCCGTGGTTATTCGCGTATACACGCCGTGTAATTTCACGCTTACGAACATGCACGCATTTTGCATACTCGCTATCACGTGGTTCTGCACACCAGCTGAAATACGACGGAGATCGAGCGTGATGTCGCGTACCAGCGTCAACCTGCACGTCTGCTGCTCTCCGCGCGATACGTCATCGCAGAGACACGAAAGATCGGGAGAGACCGAAGGGTCTACCATCGTGTGTTCGAAGAGATTGACAGGTAATCGATGATTTTAGACGGGACGTTCGTTTATCGATGCAATTATTGAGTTATTATTTTGTATTAAATGTTAGGCGTCAAAGATTTCTTTTATGAAACTTAACGGAACAACGAATCGAAGAACGCTTTCTTCGTAGTTATTTTTTGCGTCAGTTGTCGAGATATTTGGTCCCTCGGATGACGTCCCGTAATAACACTCTTTCACCAAAAGTGACCTCTCGAATTTTCCACGCGCGTCGATCGACGGTCCAGCGAGTTTTTCTTTATCGCCAAAACTTGCGTCCTCTGGGAGCAAACTGGCGTAATAAAAAAGTTGCTGGTTTCGGATGGAATCTTACGCGACTTCTCAACTTTTTGCCACGACTCTTTCCAAAGGGACCGCCACTCGTTATCCCAATATCGTCTATTTCCATCCTTCTCCTCTCACCGACCATCGTTCTCCGGACAATGTTACTTTCCAACATCTCGAGTCATCCATCAATCGCATCAAGCTCATTCACGAAACGTTTTTTTCGAGAACGAGGTTAGCTTTGTAGTTTCCTCGAGTCGATGTAAAAAAATTTCGTTTCTGGACGAGTCGAGGAGAGATCTCACGTTTCCCGCGGAACAAGCTCGTCGGCTTATTTACCGCAATACAAATATTTGCAAGCAGCGCGGCTGGTTTGCTTAAAATTCGATTTGCATGCTCTGCCTCGCTACTCGCGTTAAACTTCCCCGTTTTCGAGGCTCGCTCTTCAAGCTCGCGTTTCCTCGTACCGTTCACCAGGTTCGATCGAAGAGATCTCTTTTCGTTTCCCTTAATTGAACCCTCTCTGACGATGGCAAACAGGGTTTCCGAGAGCGAGAGTAAAGAAGCGTGGGAGAAAGACAGAGGTAGAAGCTCGAGTGGAGCAACCCTCTTGACTTCTTGCTCGTCGATGGAGCGCGAGTAAAGGTATCAGCGTGTTAACGCTAACTTTCAGCCGGCAGTTTTCCCGAGAACCAGGTGAAAAAATGGCAAAACTTGCCAATATTTAGCATGTCGCCGTCCCGGAAGTCGAACACTTTGCGCTTCAAACTCTGGCCAACTTGTTCGCGTAAATTTCCCAAAATCGGTGGAGCTCGTTGAAAAAATTTTCCGGTAACGCGTTCGAGTGCCTCTTGCTTCGATCGAGCTACCCTGTGTTCACGAGCGTGCGACCGTTTCAGGGTGGTGAAATTTTTTAGGGGTGACGAGTGTACCGGTTTGATACAAACGCGGTAAGGTAATGAGAAATCGTACAGGGATCAAAAAGTGAGCAGTCGGAATTAGAGTGGCGGAGTCAAAGCGTTGCGGAGAGCGAGAGAAGATCAGAGGCGGAAGGAAGTAACGCGGTAAAGAGTATAAAGAGAGTGTGTAATTAAACATTATCGTGGTGTGTTGCTGTACGCTTTATCGTGATACATGCACACCCTGTGCACGTTTCGAATGTTCGCTAAATTATCCTTTGATTTGTTCGAGTTACCTAGGTGTTTTTGGAAACAAGAACGCGAGAAATATTCCTTCTTCGCGCATAGGGCTTCGTGTCCTATGATATTGCTGTATGAAAATTTTTGTACATCGTCCAAGGTGATTCGGAAATCATGTTTAAATTTTAAAATTCATTTTTTAAATATCACATTTTTCTGTCGCGACAAAGATGTCGAACGATCCACATTCGATACTTCCAAGCGTTCGCAAAACATTTCTTCCTCTCCAATTATCCATCGATGATCATCAAACGTCCATCTGTCGCAGTGTATCAACATCACGCTCGTACCGTCACGAAACGCGTGATACGTCTCGGAATTCATGGTCACCGTTGCCCAGGCCGGATGCGAGAGAACGGATCTCGAAGGTACGGCGTTCCGCTCGGCTCTTCTCGCTTCTTTCTTGCGGTTTTCTTTCTGACCTTTCGGAACCGCCACGAGGCTGCGAAGATCGTTAACTAAAGTGGGTAATCATACCCACCGGTTTCACGCCGCGGCTGTTCAGCCGGTCCGTGTACTGGGTGGCGAAATTAGACGGGCATACGTGTCCATTTCGCTCGCGTTCTCCGCAAATTTACCGCGGCAGTCGCGGCACGTCGGCCGGAAACGTGTACACGCTCGAAATTGCCGGCAAATTTTCGGCGGTCAGCATTGGTCACGTTTGTTCGGAACGTTTCGAGGCCGTGGAAAATGGTTGACGCAGCGTAGGAGCGTACGATCCTCGAGTAACGACGCGGTCGTGAAGAGGCACGATTTACGGAGGAACGATCTATGGAAGCTATCCTGATGCTTCTAAGTGTTGCCGGTTCCTGGTACTGGAAATTGTTTTAGAAGCTAATGGAACGGAATTTCAGGGGCATTCTCAGATATCTTTGAGACGTGTTCTGGCACTCCGCGAAATAGTAATTTCCTTTGGTTTATCGTGTTATCGATTGAGAAATGTCCCGACAGTGTTGTCTTATTTTTTTATTTTTTTTATTTTTTTTTATTTTTTTTATATATATATATATATATACAATATATTTCAAACATAAATTTAATCAAAGGAGCAAAAGCGACAAAGTGTTACGCGTCAATCGCCAAGTCCATTTCATCACGTACCTAATTCTCGATAAGATCGTTCCCAGGAACCCAGTCCAGGTTCGACCGGGAGACCCAACAGGAAGCAACATCTCGGTGGCTCGGAGAATACGAATAATCTCGAATCAATTCACCGAAACGTTCAAACAAAATATTCCTCGGCCGTAACATTAGCCACCGTACAGCGATAAAGGCGAGCTCGGTCTGCCTACTGGTTGTAAATGTTCGGTTGGAACGCCGTGGCAAATTCCTTTTGCGTCGATCGCTTACTAGCAGAGTAACCAGCGATATCGATTTACGTAATTGGAACACCCTGTAGATAACTGGCTGTATCGAGGCGTGCATACGCGCAGGGAGGCGAGCATATAATTATATGCCTCGAGTCGGCACCTCGAAAATGCCGGCTCGTTAGCAAATCTTGCGAGAACCGCGCAAACACCTGCCTGATTGTTAATAATTTGCCGCGCTAGAAGCGTTCTCTGGCCGCGAGAGCACAGTTTCACGCGCTCTCCCTCTTTATTTCTCTTTCTTCCACCCTGGACACGCACACGCCTCGGCGTGTGTAAAAAATCACGCGGCCAACGAAGGACTACCTGGGCCAGTTAACACTTTCGTACACGACCAAGGTCTGTTTAGCCGGCGGTAATTTTGCCCGGTCGATCGAGATTCCTGCCGTTCAAGCTCCTCGACGCGCGCTCCTCGACTAATCGGGATGCTCTCGTCTCGCGGCAATTTCGAAGCACCGGACGATTCCTCGAAGAAGAATCGGGAGAAACGTTACAACTCTTAGCCGTGCTGAGACTGCACGGTAGCATTCCTGCGAGAGCGAAGGTGATTTCGAGCGAAAAACCTTTGGGAGGTTTTGCTCGAGCTGAAGTACAGTTGGAACGCTCGACCTTTTTTTCCTTTTCGAGGGCTCGTGGTTTAATTGAAGTCTCGGAGAAGAATCGGTGGAATTCGTGAAATTAAACTCCAAGTCTGTTTCTGTTTGAAAGCGTGGTATCTTTAGTTTATTAGAGCTCGTGTTCTACTAACACGAATTACGTTGAATCCAGGAATATTCGATGTAAAACCTAGGAATTTTCCTCGTCAACTTTTTGAAACTTCGTTCCTCGGTACCATACGTTTAACTAACTTATCTGGCAACTATCAATTAATTAGTTAGCAACAGTTACAGACGTCTAGTTATTCCCCTGCACGCGGCTTGTAATTATTCCGTCTTTTGTACTCTCTTTCCCTGCTTCCTTTCATCGAACCAGGCACCATCTCGAATAAACGCGTATTATTACGCCCACGTCGTTCTCTTCGCGATCGTTTCCATACCGTCTCGAGCCTTTCCTTCAACCACTTATCGGATCGAGCATCTTCGGGCGAAAAGCTGTCAGCGAATTCGCGGAAGAGTCGAAACAATGGGAACGTTCCGTTCCCGTTTCCACGCGATCGAACGAAGAAGAAAAATAGGCTCCACGTGGGAGAGCAATTTGAATGAATTAGTCGAACGGAGCAGCTTCTTCCCGCTGGCCTGTCTCAGCTTCCCGCGGAATCGAGTTACGCCTGTCGCGTGAAATAATAACCGACGTCCTCGATTACCCTGATGATAAATCGTAGCTGAAATTGCATTACCTTGCTTGCGATTACACGAGAAACGATAAACGGGAAATGAAAATATGATTTTTTTTCATAGATTCTGATCGTCCATCGAATATCAAATTTGGTCGTTATCGTACTCTGAAGTGGTGTAATTGAATAAATAATACATTGTTCCGTCAGATCAGTCGATACCAGTGATTCTGATACCGCTGATGATGTCAGAATTCACGATTGAGACGTATTTCAGAAAGATACTGGATACAAGTTATCGACTAATTAGCTAATTAGCCGTCGATGAATGGAGACGTTCGACAAGCTCCTCCGAAACGAATTTTTCCGCTCGTCGTTCTTAATTAAGCTATCGCCAAAAATATCCCTTAACGAGCACAATATACGTAGCCTTTCGACAGTTTTTTCGTTGCTCACTTTCGACGGAAGATCGATGCGACAGTATGTTTGATCGAAAACCTGTTACATTCGTTAAAGAATAAAAATAAAGTCTTGTTGAGAAAATTTGATTTATAAAAAAATAATTAAAAAAAAAAATAAAATTCCCTGGCAACATAGAGGCAGGAATGGTACCTTTCGCGAAAGTAATCAGAAACAGGTGTTGACACTGTTCTATTATGTATTCAAGAGCTCTCGGGGTAGCTTTACACAATGCGCGCAATCTTCGCTTAATTTCCATCTTAAAGCATTTAAGATTGTATGCATACTGGCGCGGCTGCGCGAACCACCGGAACGGTGTGGCCATTCCGAGGCGGGCTATAATTTGCCGGGATATTACGCGAATGCCAACAATTTTCGCCAGCGTTTCGCGTGGCTTCGTTCGAATTACAAACCTACCCCTTCTACCCTTCCCATTTTTCTCACCTTTCACACTTCTTTTTTTTACCATTCAATATATATTCCGTGTACATGTATAAAATAGTCGAGAATACCCGACCGACATCCCTTGTCCCGATGCGGAAAACTGGGTTAAACGTTAAACGCTTCCCGGTCGCTGTGTAATTTAACAATTTCCCCTTTAAAATGTTTCAGCCACGGGATAATTGCGAGACCGAGAGCAGAGAACACAATATGCGCGCAAACGCGAGCACAATTGAGGCGTTCGAAGCGTGCACAGCGTTTTAAAAAAAAAAAAAAAAAAAAAAAAAAAAATCTGGCACACTTCGTTGTTTTCCTTCTCTTTTTTTTTTTTTTCCTTTTTGTGGAATTATTTCTACACGCTGGAGAGACAATGGAATAGAATCCCATGTAAACGGCAGCCGGGTAGTGCGAAAAGGCGGCGCAGAAGTGCGAATTGCATATTGATATCTGGAGAGAATTTGAGCGGTGTTACTGGGAATTGTGGCCCCGGTGTTTTGTCACGAACCGTGGTCAAAAGTAATTTACTTCGTTGAACCGCAGAACTCGTAGGGAATTTGAAAGTTTCAGCGATCGGAACCGGTGTCACTGTGTCGTAAGAACCGAATTCATTGCATCCGTTGCATCCGTTTGAAGGATGGCTCTGGTTGAAACAGTGGACTCGTTTAGAAGGTGGAAGCTTCGAGTAATTAAGTTGCACGCGCTCGAGTGTGCATGCATGCGCAGAGGAAGATTCTTGTTGCGGGACAAACAGGCAGGTGGAGAATGGGGAGAAATGAAAAGATGCGACACGAAGCGCTCCCTTTTCAGACGTGCAACCTAATTTCCTGTGCGAGGTGGTTCACAGAAATAGAATACCTAATTGTGCTCTTCATCGCTGAGGATACGAACGGAAGCGATGCGGAAACTGAGAGTAAAAAACATTGAAAGAATGTAAGCTGTTAATTTTTTATGGCATAATATGCTAAAAGCAAGGTAGCTACGATGTAAATAGGTTAATGTAAATTATAGGGGCGAAGATCAGAACGTATGAAGTAAAATACCGTAAAATATCGAAAAATGTGAAACAGGTTTTCATTATCCGTAGAAAAGAGAAAATTACAACGTTACCACTAACGTTAACCGATTAAGCTCGTTAAATCATTTTTACTCGCCTAAATCTGGTACGCGAAACGGATGCTCCGTGGAATCGGTAAAATTTCCAAAAAAATATTAAAACTTGAAAAAAAAAATATCCTCCGTCGTAAAGAACCGTGACTCGAAACCGAAGCGTTTAGATCTCGAAACGCGATTTGGTGCAGCTTTTGATACCGATCTTCGAATAAATCGAGCATCGAATTAATATTCAAGATAGAGATCGAAGTGGCACAGATCTCGTGGCTCCGCTCGCTAAAATATTTTTCCGCGTGAGCGTTATCGTCTTGTGATATAAAATACCATCGAACGTGTCTCTTCTCCGCCGATTCGATTCAATTTTGCGTATCGTAGTCGGAATATTTTATACGTCGCATGCTTGCCACCGCTTGGGGCGAATTCCAAACGAAATGCATCGACAAAAAGGAATTCTACGAACAACGATGCCTTCTGATTGTGATCTACAATGCAAAGGATCCATGGATAATGAATGATTTTTCAAATATAATCAAATTCATTTTGAACCATGAAAATTGGATGTTATATATTTGAGGAAGAAACTACAATTTCTCGCCCTTGAACCAGTTATTACTCGAAACAATGTCTGAGATTGAAGTGGAGAAAGGAAAATGGTAGCTCGGTGTAATTTTCATAAGTTCAAAGCAGTTTCGAGTTTCATAGTTTTGATATCGGAGACAATTTCACACAGCTCCCTATATTCGCGGTTCCCATAGAAATTCTGATTCCTCTAATACCCAGCCTCTAACACGTGGTATTCCATTAAAGTATGCAGAAAATTATTACCGGGTACGCCGACTTCGCGTGAACGTTTCAATCGAGAAGCACATGGTTCCGGAAATGGAGCGCCGTTTCCGTGTAATCTTCATAATTTGACGGGGGAATCTTCGCTTCCACGTAGCGTTTCCAGCGGCGTTCGAAACAAATATTTAAACGAGGCGTTTCGAGCATTCTATAATCAGTTTTAATCGGCGAGCCGCAAAAGTCAATTTTAATTATCTAATTCCTATCGTTTCAACGTAATTAATCACGAGTCTCCCTCACAAATCTTATTCGTCGATCGTGTAATTCCAGTACTTAAAGAGGAAATCTCATTTCGTCATGTTTCAAATATAGGAAAAAAAAAAAGCAAAAAAATCCATCGAAAATTGTTCGATTTTACGATCAGAATCACGATCAACCGGAGAAGTTTTCGTTTTTTATCGAACCACCGGCGAGACCGGTCGATTATCGATACTCCCGCGATCCTTTGTAGTAACCAGGACGAAGTTATTATCTTGTCGGCTCGTAAATTCCTCAGCACCGATCATTACGTCGTCCTCGGCTCGGATTACTTTCAGAAAACGTCAACGCTGCACCGCCACCGTGTACCGCTACCAACGTAACTCGTGTAATTAATCGGCTCGCATATTCACTGAGACAATGGCCTCGTTTAATGGCCGCGTTCCCGTGTAACGACACGATGCTCGGAGATCCTTCCCTTCTCGCGAATCTTATTATATTTTATAGAAAATGGCCAATCACAAAATTGTAGACAAAAATACGAAGCGATTCGAAAATAGATGGAACCTTAGACCTTTGGCGCTTGGAAAACAATTATTAAGATTGCTTCAGATTCGTGTTACCAAAATTGACTACGTCTTCCATTACCAAACAATGTTTCGGTAAATCTAGTCCTCACAAGTTCTCCGATAAATCTAAATTCCTCCAAAACTCGAACAAACGTATTTCCAAATAGGGAGGAGTAACAAGGTGCTTCAACGAACACGTCGTCGTCGGTAGAACACGTCTATTCGTCAACGCTATTCGTCTCGACGTCTCGAACAGAGTCGAATCGTCGCAAACGTCACGAAACTCGTCTTCGATCCCGCACGCTCGACCTCGTATTCCCGTGTTCCCGTTCCAAAGCGTAGGAACGCGCGACGCGGCACATATTTGGGTTTCGTCATCGGGTCGGGACAGCCAACCTGGAATCCCTTGGATTTAATTGCACCTGAGCGGGCAGAACTGCAAGCGTTGCAGATCGTCCAGAGCGGCGTACCGTGGCTCACGAACTGCTGACTATCCCGAACCGCCTTCCAGCCCGACCTTTTGCTTCTCAATAATTAATCCCGGCCCCTGGTTGGCCCGATTATCCCTCCACTGGAATCGAAATCGATTCGTCGTTACGTAATCGTTGGAACGTGGCGCGGTCGAAAAAATTCGACCGGTGTCGCGGTGAATTTATCGCCCGCCGGGAAATTAGTTTTCACTTTGCGGAGATTAAGGTCTTTGGGATGCTCGGTTTGGACTTAGTCGCTGNATAAATCTAAATTCCTCCAAAACTCGAACAAACGTATTTCCAAATAGGGAGGAGTAACAAGGTGCTTCAACGAACACGTCGTCTATTCGTCAACGCTATTCGTCTCGACGTCTCGAACAGAGTCGAATCGTCGCAAACGTCACGAAACTCGTCTTCGATCCCGCACGCTCGACCTCGTATTCCCGTGTTCCCGTTCCAAAGCGTAGGAACGCGCGACGCGGCACATATTTGGGTTTCGTCATCGGGTCGGGACAGCCAACCTGGAATCCCTTGGATTTAATTGCACCTGAGCGGGCAGAACTGCAAGCGTTGCAGATCGTCCAGAGCGGCGTACCGTGGCTCACGAACTGCTGACTATCCCGAACCGCCTTCCAGCCCGACCTTTTGCTTCTCAATAATTAATCCCGGCCCCTGGTTGGCCCGATTATCCCTCCACTGGAATCGAAATCGATTCGTCGTTACGTAATCGTTGGAACGTGGCGCGGTCGAAAAAATTCGACCGGTGTCGCGGTGAATTTATCGCCCGCCGGGAAATTAGTTTTCACTTTGCGGAGATTAAGGTCTTTGGGATGCTCGGTTTGGACTTAGTCGCTGGATTTCGATATCGTTTGGGATTGTTGGCTGCGCGGATAAGCACGTGGGACTTGTTTTGTAATTTTAGGTTTTGCGTTGCGTTTTACACGGATTTTGAATGGGTTTCGTTGTTCGATCGTGGTTTGGGATTTCGAGGTTGTCGCCGTTTTGTGGAATGAAGCGTGGTTTCGGAAAGTGAGCGAGAAGTTTGTAAAGACCGGTAACAAGAAATTTCGAGAACTGATCTACAACCTCGGTTACACGATTGACCGATTAAAGAAACGTAGCAAGAAAATGTTTCACAATAGTCATTGTTCCTGTTGATACTGTTCTTATCATCGCGATATCAACCAATTTATCTATACTTAACCGGTTGCAAATGATTCACTTTTGATCGTTTCCTTCTTCTTTGTTTATCAAAACGATTACAACGATATTAAAACGATTAATTTTTAATTCCAATTATCTGATACCTAACAAGAAAATATTCCAACATTGGAGAATCCACGCGCATGAAACAGCAACAACTAATTCAACTATCTTTAATCATCCACGTTCCCTGCACTTTCGAAAACGTTCAAAGTTTCAACAAAAACCTCTCCAGACAGGAAGCATGTAAAGCGTTCCCGTGGAGGACGCGTTTTCGCGCAGCATTAAAATTAATCTCCGGCTGTTGATCCGGCTGGAAACTCGGAATCCGCTATTAGCAGTATATCGTCGGCAGCGTTATCGCACCGCTATTTGTCGACGAACGGATCAACCGTACGGCACGTTGTAAACGTCTTCGGCAAACAACGCAGCTCCAGGTAGAACCGGGCTTCGGTAGACGGAGCACGTCACTCCGAGAGCAGGAACTTCCGGAAGCCTGGAGATCTGCAACTTTACGCGGGGGCCACGAAACACGACTTCTGCCCGACTGCCGACTGCTCCGTTCAAACTGTCTGAGTTATGAGCTCGATCCACGAATTCCACCCTTCCCTTCGCGAATAATTATTGCGCTGCTCCGAGGGCCAACCACTCTCCTAGAAGTTCGTGACGCAGGGAACGGTTATCGCTCGCGAGAAGTACGTAAGTTTCCTGTGAGAGTGAGAAATTTTCGGAAGAAGGTGATTCGAGGGATGGTGCGTTCAAGATTATTGAAATAAAAGTGTTGTGTCATAAGGGGAATAGTTTTTGGTTGCGTTGGTATTGCGAAAAAATTTATGCGACCTATGATTAGGTTTTAAGCTTCGGATTAAAATCGTTTTGTTTTGGAAGTACTTTGGAAAGTAATATCGAGTGGAGGTTCGTTGGAGACCAGACCTTGGTTTAAAAATTGGAATTAAATCCTAAACGTATCTATTTGTGTCTATCGATACTTCCCCGTATCCAGAGCTCTTCTCTTCGGCAGCGTAAACAAATGAATATTTCATGATTACCAACGAGAAGGAGGAGGTAGCAAAGAGAGAGAGAGAGTCGGAATGGTATAAGAGCTGGCCGCAGCGTCGTTCGTATAATTGATTTAAATTGAACGCCGAGGAAGGAACACGGAGCCAAAGAGTGCTCCATCGAAACGGATATAGAAAAGTTTGTGGCCCACCGAAGAGGGATCGAGTTTACGTGGTAAGAAAAAAATGTTCTGGCCACGAACAGACAGATTGGCCGACTACTAGGACTGACTGGTTCTTCGGAGGCAGCCAAGTTTTTTCCAACTTTTTCCCCCTTTTCTCATCCAACAACTAACCGATCTTCGACAGGTCGACCAGATTACACGGACAAGCTCCTGCCTGTACGTCCGTCCGAGCAATTTAAAAGTTTCTAATTCGCGAATACAAATGTTTCGCGTCGCCTTTGTCTGTTCGTGATCGCGGAAGAACAATCAGTTTGTATTTCTTGTTTTATATTAAACTTTGGAACCTTCGGTTTCTCAGAATAATTTATAGGATTTAGAAACTTTCAACTTGAATTCGATAGAAATTGTTAAAAGAAAGATTTCGTCGAATTTAAAAATAATTTATATTCCATTAAAGATATTAAATTGGTTAAATTTAAGAGTATGCAAGCTCTCGAAACCCAGCTATACCATAGATAACGCGTACCTAGTTGTATCGTTCAAAGTCTACGGTTCCGATCAAAGAGAAATTCTTCCACGAACGTCTCTTTGAAACCAGAGAGGCATCAACGTCGCCCCATTCAAGATTGAAGCATGTTATTACGCGGTTACGATGTAAATCTCGATTAACACGTAAGAACCGATCCATTGAATCGGCACGCAGCACGGCCATTGTTCGGTTAACGACGAGACACGCCGGTGTGTGGCTTCGTGCCCTCGCGACATCGGCCGTTTCTTTGTTTCAAGAACCGGTTCGTACCTTCTTCGAGGTTGCACGGCGACGCATCGTGACGAATCATAAATGCAACCAGCATACGTCGAAATTAAAGGCAACGAAGGGAAAGAGAGACGATGTAAAGAAGAATTCGTGGATTACCTTCGAACATCTGGGTTCAAGTCGAAGCTAAAGTCGAAAAATTGAAAATTCAAGTTCCGTTCTAATAACTTAGGATCTCTAACGAGGCGAAATCTTTTTTCTTTTCTAAGAAAATTAAAATTAGCGCTCGAGAGGCGTATGTAAATTTTCAGCAGCCAACATTTCGTAATACACGAAACCCAGTGATCGAGACATTCGCTCCCTTTGTCAGAAGTCGAGATCCGCGAAGACGGATACCGATCCGTTCTTCAGCTAAAGTGTAATTCCTCCGGCGGCGGTCGAGTCGTGGCCGGAACTCGAGGGCTCTCGACTTGTACACGGTGTTTACGATTTTTGCAGACGAGTCCCATCGTGGTGGCTCGTTGCACGGCTTTCACGGGTCCCAAGGTGTAAATAAGCAGTCGCCGTGATTGCGCCTGATTACAGGGAGTCCGGCTGCATTCGGTTGTCTTATTGGAGGCCACTCGGTGCTGCGTGTACATCGGCCAGGCGTGAACCTTTGTCCAAATTTAATAATTCATATTTGCCAGCCGGCGTATCGTAACGACCGAACGAGACCCGGATCGTTCCCTCATTCGAGGCGGAAGGAGGTACGAGGGAGAGGTGAAAAAATAAGCACCCACCGCGAAAATGGGGGTATTACGATAAACATTAGCGGCACGGAGCTATCTAGTAATTTCCGTCCCTCGCTTGTACGCGGACTCGGGGCTTGCGCGATTCGAGAGCCCCTTGGATCGAACGTCGGCGTATTTATCAGAGCGTTCCTCGAAATTCGTGTACCAACGATTCAAGGTATTCTTGCGGGAATGGGTCGCTTCAAAAATCTCTTTGATGCCAACGCTTGCGAAATTCCGGGTGGAAAAGTGAGCCACGCGAGCTTCGTCGCGTGATCTCGTCAGATATATCGAATAGTTTCTAATTAATAATTTCAATTATACCCCTGTCTTTGTCCGGACTTGTATTTAACTAAACGATTACTCGCTGTACATCTATATGTACAATCTATATGTACAATCTATCGGAATCAATTTGTCTGCTCATCTTACCGATCACAGCCTACTTAAACCTTCAATCTACCAATTAAAAAAAAACCCTACCAACCCTTCGCCGACCATCTATCTTGCAACCAATTGATCACACCTGTTCACGCTCCTCTTCCATTACAACCGCTCATTTTTCGAAACGGTCGATGCAGCACCGATAAACCGCCAGCAATCACTGCTCGGTTAACCGTCGAGATTTCTCGCCTCTCGACCAAACATCCTTGGTTTAACATCCGCGTCGACGAGTAACAAAGTCCTAAGAAATAAGCAAGGTGCTCCGTTCGCCGGAGCCAGAACGATCCTTCGCGCTTGTCAATCTGGAATCAGCTTTGGTAAGCGTTGCAACGTTAATCATAAGGTTTATTTTAGTAGGACGGAGAGGAGAAGTTTTGCTATTTCGCTGTTCGCGGTTTCGATTCCGTCACGGTCGCGAGTTTCGCGATTTACGACTTTAATTCGACTCACCCACGCAACGAACGCCCTGTCGTGGAGTGCCCTCGAGTTCTCGTGGGTTCCTGCACGATGCATGCTTTATCGCCGCGACACGCTTCCGCTACACACGGAAATCGATACCTACTGTGTGTAGGATGATAAGGTTGCTCGAATTCCTTTCGCGATGAACTAGATATCGACTGGTTGATCTTTGGTGGAGTTAGATTTGGTGAATCGAAGTCGGTTTGGAGCTATTTGGAACGTATCGTGGAATCGTTGACACGAAACGAGTTAAGTTTCGTTAGTTAGAATTGTGATTTGAAGTGTAATCGAGAAAGATAAATCTTTGTAAATTATATTTGTTATTCGAAAAATTTCTTTTTTTATTCCGACTTTCAGCTGCCCACGGATCGTTAATATGCCTTCAACCAATAAGGAGGCCACGCTAAATCATTCTTTCATTGACATTGCTCGTCGAACTAATTAAAAACTTAGGAAATCTTAACCAATTCCACGCCCCAGGGTAGATTTACCTATTCCTAGACAACGCACCCATAAGAGTCTTCTACCTCCTGCTGATCCAATTTCCATAAATCTATCTTCACGGCCATAACCACCCCGCATATTCAAACACTTTAACCAAACTGCTCCCTTTGGTAAACAAACGAATCACGATACATTCGATAAATATCCATTGCTTTCGAGAGCCCCTTCGTCTCGAGATGCTCTACCTGGAACTCGAGCGGACGAACCAGGCAAAAAGCCTGTGAAACGGCGTCGCTCTATTTCTAGAGGCAGATAGGCCGATAAAGCTGAACGAGGCTGTCGAAGAAAAAGCACGAAAACGAGTCGCTGCCCGGCATAATGGATTCTACGGACGGTAATATCTCAGCCGACTGTGTAGCGAAACTTTCTGTTCCTCTTTTCATTCTTTTTTCCCCCCTTTCCTCTTCCTTTCTATCCCTTCCCCTGTCGAGCAGTTACTCGTTCTACTGATACGATCGTTCCTACCTTTTTCGCCGTTTCTTCGTTGGGAGAGCCTCGACATCGGAACTGGTTCGCCGGCCGGAAACCACCGGTGCAAGTGTAACACCGCCGCCGATCCTCCTCGCATTCCGCCTTCGCGCCGCGGCCTGGAAACGTAAAAAGCACCTTTTAGCTCGAATCTTGGAAGAAGGGAGACTGTTCGATCGGCAACTGGCCATCGAGAGGGACACTTGATATCCCGAGGCTTCTGTTGTACGTGGGTGTATTTGGTTTCAGTACTGGGTCTCGTTAAGGGTATACGGAGTGGTAAGAGAGAAGGTAGGTAACAGGTGACTCTTGATAAAAAGGGTAACGAGATCACGTGGCCCATTGTTTGTTCGCGATTTTTTTTTTCTTTTTTTTTATCCCTGAATAAAGCAGAAGAAGGTAAAACCGTCAAAAATTTAACCAATTTGAATTCGTTAGAATCTACAGCCTCGGGAGAATACCCATTACTCGTATAAGTAGTATCGTCCCGTTTTAATCAGCCTCGTATTTCAAGTTTCTAATACGACAATTTTTCCAATAATTCTCCAACAACCAGACGACCGATTTTCGAAGTCTCGGACCAACATAACCGACCACGAGCTCGTCGAAAGCCGACCGTCCGCGTCGAACGCGATGATTCGAAATTAAAACGTAATTACGCGTGAAATTGTCGATTAACCAGTGTAAATAATTGCCGAGCGACCGGATGAAATTGAGTAAAACAAATTACGAGCTTCAATGTTCGTCTAGCCACGTGGTGTGGAGAGGAAAAAAAAGGGGAGGTTGAGTGGAAAAAAATAAAAGACAAAAAAGACAGAAAAGCACGGGGAACCGATCGTTGAAATTCGTTCCCGACGAATTCCGACTCTGGATCGAATCGAGAAATCGTTCCTTCCACCAGTGGCAGACAGAGAGGACGGTTCTCTGTGCTCGATATCACTTAAGCTCGATTTATTTTACGATATCAAACGATATCTGCCGCGCGTTCCGCCTTGCGTCCCGGAATGTCGATGGCCGAGCTTAATCGTTTTTTGCCCGACGTGGTCTGCACGAGAAAGCAGACTCCCTGTTCCTCTCTTTCTTTCTGCATCTTCCTCTCCTGCCGTGGCTCTCGTAGCAAGACTGATGCTTCCGAGAACATCCAGTGTCGTCGGTTATCATGGCCAGTCGTGCGTGACGTGGCTAACAGCTCTGCTAAAAGTCACGTTCTTCAGCGTTTGACCTTGATAATGCAGGAATTTCATATCCGCGACGACCTATGACCTCGCTATGCTTTTGTCAATGCCGCTATTTCTCCTTTCGTTCTTCTTCCTTTCTTGTTCCTTTCGATATTTTCTTTTTTTCGACCCTCGACCACGGCAAGCTCGAACGAGCATTCTTTGACAAATTTCGCAATTATACCTAACGGCTAATGTAGCGTTCTCGTTCGCTGATTAACTACCAGGCCTGGAAGCTTCGCCCGACTGGCCCGGTTATTCGTCAAATGGACGAAGATACGATTTTTTGTAACGATCATCCGGGCTCGTTCTGTTAATTCGGTCAGGCCTGTTAGGAAGGAGGATTTCGGGCGACTGACGCGCAACAAGAATGTGGAACAGACCGCCGGGTTGAATAAGCATGAGTATCGGGCAAAAACTTGACCGATAATTCCATAGAACACGGGTTCCAGCAATTATATTCGATAATCGGTGAATAAAAATCAATCCTTTCATCTTTCAAGCGAAAAGCGCAGAGATCGATGCGACAGAGTTCTATGGTTCTTAGGTTTCCTCGACATTCTATTGCCAAGAAGAAATACTTAAAATGCCATAGCGAAGCGAGGATTCGTCACCATCCTTAACACCTTCATAAGTCGCGTTCGCTTCGACGCGTGAAATCAGGCATGCACGTGGCAAAACAGCCGCGTTTAATCGATTCGCGAGTCGACGGCGAGCGTCAGCTTTCTTCGAGACGCCATATATCAGACCGTTTACGCCGTTCCGCGGGCCTATTACGAGAAATTACGCGGCATTGTAGCTCGGAACAACGGGTTGCTTACGTATCCCCGTTAAATCGTGCTTACGCCGACCAGTTGGCCTCTTCTTGTTTTTGTCTCGACTCGTATTGAGTTGCGGACGATCCTTCGTCTTCTTCTTGTTCCTCGAAACAGAGAAGCCTTTACTCTTCGTCTTCTTCTTTCGAAAGAAGGTTTCGTCTTCTTTTCTTCTTCTTCTTCTTCGTCTTCTTCTTCTTCTTCTTCTTCTTCTTCTTCTTTAAGAAGCCTTTCTTATTCTTTTTCTTTTTCTTCTTCTTCTTCTTCTTCCCTTGAAGCGTGATCGTTTGCGCGCAGCCCGATCTTAATCTCCATAAGCCAGCCCGGCGTAATTTCGGGCCAATTACCGTGCGCGTGTAACATTTATCCGGGGGAAAGTACAGGGTGTCGTTGAAAAATCCGACCGCAAACTCTTGGAATAATTTCCGTCGCGAAGAGAAACCCGACGCTTGTGGTAAAGGTTCACGTTCCTTTACGTGTCGCGTTATACAGCCACGGTGCTTATTGAAGCTGACCCAGTTCGGACGTTAATGAAAAATATCCAACTTGTTTTCATTCTATCTAGGGTTTAAAGTTGCTATCTTTCTGGGTGCATAATTCTCAGGTGTAATAATAATTCGTCTTGTAAAAAAAAAAAAAAAAAATATTAGAACGCAACTTTTATCTTTCCTCCGACCTTCCGTTGTCGATGACTTCTTTTTTAAATATAGATTTCGTACAAGGAATAAAGTATTTCTTACATAATTCCAACTATGTTGCAACGAAATTCAATGCAACAAAGTCGCGCAATCCCCGTGAATCGACATCAAACGATACCGAAAGCATCGGGCAACTATCGAAACCTTCAGTTGCGTATGCAAATCGCGCCGCTAGGCAAACACGCGAGGCTGAAACCCGCGCGAAGAATTCCACCGCTCCTTTTCCAGTTTCAAGAAAGAATCGCCACGCGTGCACGCATCGATCCTGACCGCCCATTTATTTGCCTCGAAAGCAACCTAGACAACGTTGTTCCTTCAGCAACAGGACGAGTAGAACGGAATAAAGCACTAGAGCCTCTGCCAATCAACAACGGCGCGACAACAAGCGTCGTCGACCTAGGTAGCGGCGGAAAGCGAGCCTGGCTTTCATATGCAAATCGCAGCCCGCGCCAGCACACGTTTCGCGAGTCTTTTCCCTGTCCCGAGCAGTCGGCTTCTCGCTTCCAGTGAAAAATGATCTCGCCGACAATCGATACGCTTCGCAGCCCGCTTAACCTTGCGCGCCGCGGACTTGTTTGCGCTCTTCCCCGTCTTGTCTGACCACTTTTAGCGCGGCAGTCTTGCGAATCATTAACCCTTCTTCGTGGCGAACGGTCGAGAGCAATTTGACGGTGAACGGACGAGTAGGTGCTAAGGTATGATTCCTTCGACGAATCGATGGGATTATAGTTTATAGGTGCGGAATATTGAGAGGGTGAGTTGCGGGGTGTGGATGGGTAGGTGATGGAGAGGTGGGTTAGATGATCGGATGGTTCGAAGGGTGAGGTTTGTGGCGATAATGGTTGTTAAAGAGGAATGAATTGGAGCTGTGTTTGTTCTAGCTGATGGTTCACCGGGTTAACCCTTTGAACAGTTAGTTTTACTCTTACTCGATGACTCTTTGGAGTGAGTTTTTTTCTTCAAACAATAAAATGTAAGAGTTTAAACGTTTAATTTGTTCATTGACATCAACAATATTTCATGAAATACTAAAATATTTTATTGCGAGGGATTAGTCGTAGGATTAAAGATGAGAGTTGTAACGGGTATAGTTTAATCGATTTTTGTAACTAGAACTTTTTAAATACCGGATACTTTGATGGAGTGAATCGATTAATTGCAATCAAAGATTCGTCGAAGAGGAAGAACAAAGAGGAGGCATTAATTAGAGGACGAAGAGGTGAAAATATTTAGTCGACGCGTGACGTCTGAGTAAATGTCGATTCCATTAATCGAAAAGTCCGCTGTTTATCGGTGGGATTCCGAATAAATCGTCGGGAGAAAATTATCGCGTCGACGCGTGCTCGTGGATAAATAAACTCACGCGCTGTAATTAATTACAGCCGAAAATCTGCACGAGAATCTCGTAATTGCAACCTTTTCATTTCCTCCCTGCGATTGTCCAAAGTCGCGCCCTATTAACGCAGCTCCGATAATCGTTTCGTCAACGCGTTGCAGGGTGATTAAAAAAATCACCCTGTCTGTGGATGCTACGGGCTATCGGAAGTTTCACTTTCCTAATAAAATAACGTTTATTCGGTGTTCAATTATTCAAATGTTCCTACATTTATTTCTTACGTTGATTTTTAAAATTTAATTAATCCGTGATACAAAAAATGGTTTTCATCCCGTTTTCTTTTAATTAAGCACACTGTCCACTTTATCATATTTAAATATTTCTTTAAACTGGTCCACCATTCGTCTCGAAACTTTTATCCCGTCCACAGAGCACTCGTTCGCCCCTCAACGCCCCGCTTTACCATCCATCCATCCACCACTGGCAGTCAAGAGTATATAAACGCTAATTTCGTGCCGACCGATCGACGACACGTCGTTTCTTACGTTGATCAATGGGGCGTAACTAATCCATGCTTAATTTATGCACGCTGCTTAACTTCTGCTCGGTCCTCGCCGGTGGTACGCTCGTCTACCTTCTATCTCGAGCACAGGGTACGAATGACCAAAGAGAAAGTGAAGAGGCAAGAAAAGGAACTCTCGGGGAATGCGAGAAAAAGGGGGACGGTGAATACACGAGAGACAAAGAACAAGAATAGAGGAAAATCAATAAGGTCGAAAGGCGAAGTCCTCTTCCTCTTTCCTTTTCACCTTCTCCGTGTCTTTCCTTCTCCGACTCTATCCTCTATCCACGGTCTCTCGGTACTCGGAACACCGGCATGGCATATTAATCTAAACTAAATCGTTTCGTGCCTCGGATCCTATGGTGGCTGCTCGGTCGCCACGCCAGGCACACGAATTTCACGGAAACACGAGCGGCCTGTTAGCCCCGGTTGATTATAATTCTGGAGGCAAATACGTCTGTGGCTTATTAATGGGAGGCAATCTTTCTTAAGGTGCTTCGTTCATCGGCAGGAAATTTCTATAATTATTTTCGTCCCGAAGCTCAGAGCTCATTAGGTCGGCCGAGGGCCGTGTTGTCCCTCTTTCCATCTTCTCTTCCTCTTCCTCTTCTTCTTCTCCTTTCTTTGCTTCCTCTTTTAAACCCCTCTACTGTCTCTCCATAGTTCGATTTCGTTTCTACCTGCGCCATCGTCTCACCTTTCTAACCATCGACCAGAGCACCGACCTTCTTTCTTTCTTTTGCTCGTCGTCTAACGCACACGCCCATTTTTTCTTCCTCTTCTTCCTCTTCTTCGACCCAACTGTCTTGTCCCTTTCGATGATCAACGCGTTCTCTTTTTGCCAGCCGAAACGACCAACGAAACATCTGCATCGTGTATCTCTGGCACGCATCTTTCGGCTCCGCCACTTCGGTAATTATTGTTCGGCACCTGTTGGCGAACACAGGATCCGCCATCAGGTAGCGTCGCGACGTCGTCATCTTCCTTCGAATTCTTGTTTCGCGATCGAATCACAAAATACCATGTCCGTTCCATTCGTCGATTATAGTCTTCAGCTTCTATTTCGATCGTCGATCATCCACAGAGTGATACAACGGTGGTGTAACGCGAAGTTCCAACGTTTGAAATAAAATAATTGGGGAAGGTGCAACAATTTACCTGCGCGGAATGGTGACTATAATAAATGTTGCGCTGTTACTTTTGCGTCATTTCGGGTTGCTTCAAAAATAGATAGTTTTAAATTGAAGCTTGCTCACGGAGAATCGATCACGGTGATCGTGATTTATCAACGCACCGAGAATTTTCACGCATCTGAAAGGAGCCCCGGCACAATTTCGCGACGCGATAACGATCGTGATTGATGCGACGCTAGACGAGAGCGAGAAAGTTCTCAAAGCGTACGCTCAGCGTGGCTCCACAGAAACGCAAATTCGTGTTCCGTCTAACGACTGCAATTTATTGTGTTCCACGGTCGAAACTGAAATCGTGCTGTTTGCTGCGATTCTACGCATTAGCTGTTTCGAAGTAACAACCGTAGTAAACAAAAACCGTAGAGAGAAAGTCAAAATGTGAACTGTATTAACTATGTCGTAGACTTTTTGCCAAGTCTTTCCTAATAAAAATGACACCGATGCTCAAAGAAGAATTTGATTACTCGAGGAACGTAAGATGAGTAAACAGCAAGAATAAGAAGCGTTGAGTCTGGTAAATACGAGGAAGTTAAAAATGAAGGAAGGCTGTATAAAGTACCAAGTATTTCCGAACCGGAGCGTAAGTTTCGTAGAAGAGTTTTCGTTGTTGCGATGGAAAAATTCTATCCTCCTGGAACCATCCCTTTGAGGATAGTCTTTCAAAGATACCGTCGAAAGGGGGTGGAAATAAGTTGAACCCAGAATATCTATCGCGTCCAAGCCAACAAAGAAACGAATAATTGGATGCTGACACTTGCTCCCTGCAACTGTCTTAATACCTCGAAACACTGTCGTTCGTACTGTCGTAAAATGGTCCGAGTTTCGGGGCGAGACGCGATGTCCACTGAAATTCGCGTCACGAAGAACTTAAAGCGCGAATTAAACTCCGCTGACATCGAATTAGGGGCGTGGAGCGGGTAACTAGTTTCTATGCAAGTCGAGGGCTCGGGAGGCTCGGCACGAATAACGCGGTTTTCGTGTGCACTACGCGCGAACACGCTCCGACAGAAGCGACTCCACGCGTCGCGCGTTGATTGCGAATTTGAATCTTCTTCGTCACCCTTTGATGTCGTTCCGCTTGCAGGCTCGAGCGTTGTGTTATTATCGATTCCGCTTGACGATTCGACTACAGACGAGGTACAGAATAGACCTAACATTCAATGCTATTTTTTGTCCAGGATCTCGGGAGCACGCGTACGCCGTGAAGTCGATGCTCGTTTCGGACGGTAATTAACAATCGCATCGTCCCCTATGGCTCGTAGCATGAAACTGTAAGTCGACGAGGGCAGGTCGACGATTCGATAATTGGGAGAATTTGGTGGGGTTGGGCCAGGAATAGGTGAATTAATTTAACTTTGATTCTATGGCGAGATAACGAGGAATGAAAGTAATATTTTTTTACGGCATGAACGTTCAATTTGTTTGGAATCTTTAAAAATGTGTAACCGTGTTGTTAAATGCGTAGCTTTCTGTTCGGTGTAATATTACGTTTCAATTCTTCCGAGTAACCCAGGTTCGTGAATAACTTCCACGATGACGATAAACGAGTAAATAAAAATGTCCACGCGGTCCTAGGAAGTACCGGAAACATCTTCATTCAAACCAGTGGGGAAAACCTGTTTCGCTGTTCCAACGAGCAGATTACAGCCTTGTAAAATACACGAGGAGCGTTTAGAAAGTTCTAGCGATTTAGTTCTATCGTTAAGATAGCAAGCTCGACTCTAATCACAATTACACCAAACAAATTCTGCTCGTCTTCATCTACAACCCCTATCTCCTCAACCTGATTATATCCATTTCCATTTACTTTATCGCAGACACAACTTCGCTCATCTGAAGTTTGTATTCACAGAAAACATTGCCGAGTTCCAAACTACTCCCATTCCATCACCATTACAATTTTCAAACAAATCTACCACGATCATCGAAGCTTCAAAAATTCTACTCGAAAATAAACGACCCAAATCCTTTCTAATCCTTCTCAACGATCGCTGTCCAACGCAAAGGTGCCCATCTTGTTCTTCCCTTTCGAAAAGAAACTTCTCCGGTCGGCCGCGGTGCATAATTAAAGAGAAGCTAGGACCAAGAAGAGGAGGATGTCACGGTTTTCCATTGTCCAGCGACAAACATCTCTCCCCACAAGAGCTGACATTCGTAAGCTGGATTTAAGCAGATGTACGTACACCTAGCGAGCTACCGGCTGGATCCTGCATACCAAACGATGATCCTTTGAACAATCAATGATCCGAGACTCACGCTTGGGACACGCTTCCTCGTTACGGCACGCGTACACATCGGCATCGATCCTCCACTTTGGCGCATGCTCTGCTCCCTGGATGACAGTCGTGCGACGAAAACGATCTGCCGGTTCTTCCTCGTTTCTGGAGGACCAAGAAAGGAGAGACGGAAGGTCGAGCGTCTCTCGGACCGATGGAAAAAGTAATTCGCTAATTCCACGAAACGTACGCGCCTTATGAATATCCGTTCCAGGAAAGTGGCGCGGTGTCCGGCCGTAATTTGTCACCGTTGACGGTGGTTCCTCGCGATAACAAAAAAGAAGAGCGAGAGCAAAGACCAAGGGGATCTTCCATAAAACGAGATCGAGTCTGGAAGATGAGCTGAGAAACGAAGAAGAGGAAACGAAGCGGAGGAGAGGAGAGAAGAAGGTCGACCTACAGCGTGCCTCGTTAAATAATCCCTAGCTTCTTCTAATGATTAGACGTCGACCATGAACCAGTCCGAGCGATAAATTCACAAACCTTCCTGGTCCGATGAAGAGTTCGGCTTTACGAGTAACGCTGGTCACTGTTACGTGGTAAATCCGTCCTACTAGGTATTTTGCGAAGAATACGCTGGAGCTTTTATTTTTGAACAGTGTACGGGGCACTGTATAGCTATTTCCGTTGAGACGATTAGTCCTGTTTTTTTAATTTTTGTGGCTTTCATTCCGCTTTCGAAGGTACATCAAAGTTGTCACAGAGAATAAATATATTTCCACGAAAAATATCTCCTTCGTGTAACCACGAATAAAGCTAAAAATAAGCGCAAAAGAAGAATACTAATTTTCCACCAAAATCCAGAGGCATTCTCATTAAACCGCACATAGCATCGTCAGCATGGCGAAACGTAACGCGGCCCATCAAAACTTATCGTCGAAAATAGCCAGCCGGTAAGAGGGTAAGCAGCGGGGAAAAATCTGCGATAATACGCGGCTGCGTATCGCGACGTCGTAACGTTGCGAAGCACCGTGCGTATTAAAGAATTTAACCAACGTTTCTGCTCGGCTTATCATTTTCCACTGGCCTGCGCCAGCGTTAATGGACACACGCGTTTTCGCAATTAGCTTGGAACAGAGGATGGAAGGGAACGGAACGATGAATTTACACGACAGGGGCCAATGAAACGCATAGTTTGGATTATTACGATCGCCTGGACGGCCTTTGTTCCGTGAATTCACCACGGAGACCCGTTTGCCCGGGCCAGACCAAGGCCGAGGGACCGGAGATTTCTGCCAAGACAATTAGTCAGCTAATCTAGTTTCGCGAATCTGTATCTAACGAGTCCCGATTCACCCTGTGGCTGCCTACCTCTTCCGGCACGTATACGCCCTCGCTATTCGCGCTTAATTGTGCCGGAGTAATCGTTGTTTTGCGGCCATTAATTATGCGCGTTTGTTGATAGATACGTTTCTTTTTTTTTCGACATTGCGTGCATAGGGGTAAATTCGGGGTTTTGTGCACGATTAGCCTTTGATGCATTGGAAATGGTGTAAAGGGGTAGTTTATCGATTGAAATAGAATTACGATAGCTTTTAAACAATGAAAAAACTGCACCACCAATTTTTATTTCACTAAAAGCGACCCTCCTTTAAATTTTCCTCTTCCAATGGCACCATTCCAAAAACCTTTCTCTTCGTTCGATGGTCAGAAGTCGATACCAACACCGATAGAGAACAAACGCGAAGACAACTCAAAGCCTCGAAGCCTTAAGGATCAGCCGTATCCCAACCGTATCTGATGCGACAATTAATTTACTAATCTCGATCGCGGGACGAAGCGAGTCGAAGTTCCGGTGATCTCTCACGCGAGTTCGCGACGAGATGTATCGGCTGTATTAATCTCGATGATGCGATTGCCGTGAGCACACGAGGCAACGGGCCGTGAAGCATCGATACGAGATCGACTGGCGGCCTTATCTCCTTCGCGTCTTATCAGCGAATATTAAGAAAGCCTTCGTGAACAACTACTTGGACGTTCGTACGAGTGCACTCGATTACATAAATCGTGGCTCGATTTATGGAGAAGCGTCGGCGGCGAGGCCGCCGGTTAATAACCTGATTCCCAGGATTTACGATACGCTTTCTAATCGAAATTTATGGGGAGAATATGGTAATCGATAAGAAACTATGCTAATAAATAGCGCGACCGCTGCTCCGGCCGTAATTTGGAACCCTGGTCACCTGACCGACGCACGTCGCCGACTGGTTCGTTTAAATTATTTCATCAGCCGCTAGGACTTTTCCAACGCTGCCCTCCTACAGCTCTCTACGATTCATTATTTATCCTTGCCCTCGGCAAAATAGAACCTCGGATAAATTTTTAAAAAGAAGAATAAAATACATCCCAGCCATACCTTTGGCTCTTGACGTTATTAGGAGTTGTAATTATTCGCAGAACTAGACTGAAATGCCAAACAATGGAGAGTCTATATGGCATATTGGTGTAATTAGACACAAACTAGTTACGGTAACCACGATTGTTCGACGATGCAGCGACGCAATTCACCCGAGGAACGGGCAACTTCGACGTCTATTAGCCTTCGCTAGAAACCACCTTCTCACTGGACTAAATAATTCCGTGGGCACCATTCGGTGGCTAGTTGCTTGCACAGAGTTAGAATCGAAGCAGGTGCTACAATTTTCAGAATGCTTTTTCATGCTGTGGTTTCTAACAAGACCATGCAGCGTAGCCCGAATCATTGTTTGCTACAAGGGAGGGTGACTAGAGTTTGTTGCAGCAACCCCATAGTGACGTTAAATTGAATGCAACGTTAAACGATGTTTCAGCTATTTTAGGCGATTTAACATTTTACTGTTATTGATTTATTAATTTGTTTCTATCGCTTTATGCAATTCTTATCACCGAATATGTTATAGACTTGTTATATTAATTTCAATACTCTTCCAGCTTACTCTTGGAATATCCTTTTTCCTCGCTCGACTCACACGCATTAAATCTCATCCGAGAAGACCAAACTGACTAAACTTCGAGTCATCGTCGGACGCTGATCCAACAGGACAGAAATCCAGTTAACGGCTAGGAATAGCACGGGACGTCAGCGGGGTCGACTCTGAAACCACCCCTCGGGCGATGTATTAAGAATGCACGTGAATGACGTGAAACGAATTCCTATGCAAAGCGGCCAGAGAGCGAAGCCGAGCGGCTTGGTCCTGCGTCTAACTAGCAGCTCGCATCATTAACGGGTCTTGTTTGTTTTACAGCGTAGAAAGGACACGCCCATTTCCTCGTCATTCTCTTCAGGTCCTCCGGAGCCAGCCTCCGAGCGCTGCCCTCCCTTAATCTCCCGGACTTCGTATACACGGTGTGTCGTTTGCTTCGAGCCGCTTTAATTTCGGCTTTCGAAACCCTTTCGGTCCCTGGACTCCGGACCGCTCTTTGGACACGGTCTCTTTGAGGCTTCCTCGTGATTTTTGCGCAGTTGTCCTTTCAGCAGTGTTTGACCCAGAACCTTGGTTGCCGTGTATCAACTCGAAAGATTAGGTCGTAGAAAATTTCGAAATCTCTGTAGACTATTTTTATTTTTTTATTTTCGCGATTAATGGAACGAAACTTTGGTACGGTTACTCCATGGATAAATCTTATACGGACAAATTATCCATCCCTTTGTAATCAAATAATTATCACGCGCAAATATTTACCGGGCATTGTTCAAACGATATTCATCTGCATTCTAATTAGAGACAGCTTATCCGTCGCGTCATAAATTATTCATCCACACGGAAAGTTACCGAACTTCGTGCAATTTGCATGCAATTTTTCATCGTACAAAGTGGCCGGTTAACCGGTGAACCTTTTTTCCTCGCGTGAAGCACGCAGACAGAAAGAGACACCTCATTATCCTGTCGACGTGGCGACGTCACCTTTGCCCGAACTAAAAAAGTTTCGCCTACATTTTTCTCCCTCGTTGTTCCATCGTTGACCAAACGAGAGGGAACACCCTATATACACGGTCACGGTGGACCACTCTCGCTTTCGTCCACCCCACGGTGCGTGTATACATATTCATGGTGTCATTAGTGTCCCGTGAAACATGCTATTGGTAAACGATTCTGCTGCTCTCTTCTCATAGATGATTGCGGTACGCATCGGCCCGGTTGGCTTCCTTATAAATTATCGTCGGCTCGTTTCGCGGAACGTCAATGCCGCCCTCGATGACAAAGTGGTCAGCCTGGTAAAGCTGCGAAACGCGCGGCCTTAACACAACCGCGCGGGGAGCATACACTTTCCTTCTGGATCATTGAAACCACTTGGTGAAACCCGCGTCGCGGATCCATGGATCGTAATCGTCGATCGATCTTCCCCTTAACGTCCGGTTAGTCGAGCAACGTGCCACGACCAAGAAAGTTGTCGGTTCGACAGGCTGTAGCCCCCTTTGCCGAGGCCGCGATTTATTAGCGGTATTTAATAATCAACAATGGCGTGGCGGCCAGTAATAAAAACAGCCGTTCGAAAAGCCCAGGGCCTTGCAATAAGAGAAGCTCGCGCACCTTTATCACGCTCGGTTTATCGTTTTCATCGCTTCCTTTTTTTTCTCCCTCTATCTCTCTCTCTCTCTCTTCAGTTTCTCCATTCGTTCTGGTTTTATTGATATTTTCGGTGCATCGCGTCGAATATTTTTGCGACTGGGAAAGGGGATGTAACATGGGGTAGAGAGAACAGAGAGATTTGTAAATTTTATAGGACGATTCCGAGGGTAATCTGGTTGGGACGGTTCGGTAATTGGTCTGTTTTTTCCTCGAACGGTAATAAGCATTTTTTGATTCACCATGTTTGCCACGTATAATTGGTTTTAATCGTAGCGGTGCGTTTCGTTTATACTTTTTGCCGAGTTATTTTTAACCCAACCGGCCGACCGACCGACCGACAGCACGCGCGCCAATTGGTGTTTCGTTTCGTTTATTAATTCGTTATATCGCAGGGCGAACTCGCGATACCCAATTATGCCTCCTTTTTTCCATTTCGATTTCAATTCGCTGTGGTCATTTTTCTTCTCCTCGATCGCTGAATTATCCGTGACGCGATACGACAAGAAAATCATAGCGACCCTGATACCGTTCCCCCGGACTCGTATTATTTATCAACGACGCCGCTTTATTAATTGCGCGAGGATTGAACCTGGCAGCTTACTGATACGAACGATATCGATTCAACACCGTACAGATTGCAGCTCGAACTTGTCCTTCCGCTTGTAATTTCTCACGGCGTGCGAAGAAACTATGATTTTGTTAAATTACCTCCTTCGATGGAATTAAAATATTAAGAACGCGATAGGCGTTTCATAATGTAAAGCGACGAAAAAATGTTGCTGTAACTTTAATACAAATGATCAAATAAATTTCAAAGTATACCGTGTACTTTACAATTATATAAAATAACTTATTTCCTAGGTAGAAACATTTTTCACGATCCGAGGATTACATAACGCGGAATTCGTTTAACGAGAAATCCAAGTGCCAAGTAAACGTAATCGCTGAAAGCGATCTGGTAAGAAACTCATTTTATAAATTCCATCTTCGCTTTCGATCCATGGTATCCTGTTTCACGCGAAGCTCCAAGTCGATCGATCGCAGATTTACACAGCAATCGGACAACTCTAACGCGACAGATCACGCAGCCGGGGTAAGGAACGGAACGATAGAATCCTAATTGGCAATAAATAACACGGTATGCGTAATACGACGAGATCGGTAATAACGATCGGCAGACGCGGCGATCGATGCCGATGTTCTATTTAGTCGGCGGAAAATTAATTACGACGTCGTTGAATCTGTCAGGATTTAGAATCGAATTACGTAAATGCAATTATACGGTGGAGCGCAACAGAGCGCGATTCTGGCTAATTTGTGCTCGTCCGACCTTTCCTTTTTCTTTTTTTTTTTCTTCTTTTTTGTGCTCTTCCTCCTCCGTTACCCAACATCACCCTGTGTCACAACGGCTTCCTGTTAAATGAAACTTCTCGCGAGCACTTTCCGTGCTCGCTTTGCGATTAAGCCCCCTTGTTGACGCGAATCTGCCTGATGTCCGACGTTATTAAAACGAAACTATGGATGCTGGGTTTATTAAATGGATAGAGATTTCTAATTTACGATCGACGAGATTTTTCCTTTCGATTTTTTGGCTATTTCTTTGATAGTTTACATAATAGGTTTTTTTTTTTCAAAGATGAAACATAATTCCTGGCAGAACCATTTGTTTAATCGAGGAAAAATGTGTACACAGAAGCCGGTACTCTCCACCGCTCGAGCGCTGATAATGATCTTCTTTAATCAGCTTAGTATCGCAGAGCCGGTCCTTTAAGTCTTAATCACCGAGATACCTACGTACATTCTTCCAGATCCCATTGATTTACGAGTCGATTAATCCCTTGTTCGTTAACTGACTCGCCGATGACGTTATTTAATGATCTTTAGCGCATCTCCATCGATCGACCATCCAACAAATTTTCTAAATTTTTATATTAAATCTATCAAGCGATACTTTCTCGATTGAACATTAATCTGAACCAGTAACGATAAGGAATGTTAAAAAAAATTTTTTTTAATAGAAAACAGAGAAATTGAACACGGTTGGCTGGCAAGAAGTTTCGCGACACAATCGGAGGTACTACGATCAATGACGAACATTTCCTAGCGAGTAAAAAGGTTGCAAAAAGCAGGTGGAAGTTGATAAAGTGCAAGGGCAACCCGAGTCTTAGGGAATTTCACGTCTAAGAAAATGAAACGTACCCTCCGGAGCGTCGAGATCGATCGTTACGATTAGTCGACATTAATCATCCGTGACATGAAAAGGAACAATGGTTGGGGAGATCGAGGGGGGAGGATAGGGGGTTGCAGTCACGTTGCTAATTACGCCAGAAAGGGATTCTGAGAAGAACAATGCTCTCGTCGTGAGATTTCTTATTGTTTCGGCCGTTTTATGAAGAGCTTTTTAGCGCGTGCACTTCATTACGATCGACTTATATCGGAAAGACTGGTAATGAGTCACGTGGCTGGTTATGAATAGGGGGTAACGTCAATGGGGTCTAATAAATTTAACGAATTACTGCTCAGCGAAAGGGTGACGATCTAGAAATTCGTACAAGGTTTGTAAGACTGGTATAGCTATTTTAAATTTATTTTTGAGATCGTTTGGAATCTACCGTGCAGCTGGCACGTACTTACTAACGACGCTCGTGATCTGCAAAAAAAGATACTCATTGAATTTGAGATTATTCGAACAACACCAGCTTCTTTCCAGCGAGTGCAAGCGATTGCTATACGACATACCGCGGAATGGCACTTAAGGTAAACGAGCTTCCTTCGTGTGACATTGTTTATAAAGGAATCTTAAAAATCCTACTCGAACGAGTTTAAACCGATGAGAAAGAAAAAAAAAGTTCCAGAGTAGGAGACTTTGCAACATTCTTCTCACGCAATAAATATACATCTTTCGGACTAATTAACGTTCCTGTTCCCTTCGTTTCGCTGATCGATTATCTGAAAACCTCTTTTGCCGGAGCTCGTCACGGCTGCTCTGCTCGTTACCTCGGATAATCGAACCTCCGAGTTGCTCGTGTCTTAAACACGCGTCTACGCGCGCGTCTCTAACGGCGCCGCTAAAAAATGGCCGACAGGATAAAAACGGTAACGAAGGGGGCGAGCGAAGACGGAGGTAATAGAAGTCGCTCGATCTTATTCGAGCGAGTACGTGCTCGGTTAGAGAATCAGCGTGAACGAGTTGCGTACACGCTGATCCCTTGGTAAAAATCGAGTCAGTTTAGAACACTTACTCCGCCATTAATGCCGTCATCTGCGCCGGTTTGGCCATTAATCGCGGCGAGAGCTGAACGTCTGGCTGTTACGAGCCGGTTAAAGCGTGGCAACACCGTTGCTCATCTCGGTCTGGTCCCCCTTTTTCCACCACCTTGTTCGTCCCCGGTCCAAAAGTTGCCGCGCGCGACCGAAGGCAAGCTGTGTTCTCGCAATTTGTTGCCAAATTTATTACGTGGCCAGAGATAAAAAGTAAAGATCGACCGAAAGAAAAAAGCTATAACGAATGACGTATCGTTCCGCGCCGCTTGCCTCGTAACCTCTTCATTCCGACGAGCCGTTCGAAACGGGGATAAAAGGAACAAGTGGGCTCACGATGAACGAACCGATCGACTGGCAACGAAAGTAAGAGGAAAGAGATGAAAGAAAGAGAAAGTAAGAGGAGAAGGTGTAAGGTTCGTTAGCGAAATTCTTTTGGATCGATTCGACTTTTCTCCTCCCTTAATTCGATCTTCCTCTTTCCATAAAACAGATTCGAGTGTAATTATTTCTTTGCAGATATTTATTAACCAAGCGTACGTAAATAGCGTTTAATTGCGTCAGAGGGATGCACTCCCGTTTACCACTTCTTTAATAATATGTTCTTAATGGTCTTCGCCGGCATTCGCTTAATTGCCGCCGTTTATCCGCCGCAATTATACGTAGTACTCTCTAATCCGTTTATTACCGTCGGTCTTACTTTACTCTTTTCAAAGTAGCGTTTATCATGGCCGGATTAAAAGGAAGAGCGTCCCCTTTATTAAACGCTCAATTAACATCATCCGCCTGTTCATCGGAGTTTTTTCACTTGCGTTTTCCATCCCTGTGCATTTTTCTTTCCGCTGGCTAGCGTTCGATCGATCATCGGCGTGTGTTCCAACGAAATCGAATTAATCGTTTTCGATGGAACGCGACAAAAACCTGGATCATTTTCACGATCACGATCTAAGGATTGGTGGAATTTCATACTCGAGCAACCTAATAAATAAGCAGAGGCCGCTGGATGAACGGAAACGATTAAGTAATCGGTTAGCGAACCGAACGCTGACCGACAGTTGCAATAAAACCGAAACGATCCTCGTGCTTTTGCACCGCGTATTTTTTTACCTACAACTTTTACTCCATTTTCGTACTAGGTAAATGCATCGTTTACCGTCGCTAAAAAGAAAAGAGACTGTAAAAAAACCCGGCACCAAAAACAAAAGGTAAATAAATAAAAATGGATGCTTAAACATCGGCTTTTACTCGTCATTTACCCGTTCCATTAAATCACCTGTTAATGCAACCACAGAATGCACCGACCATGGCTTGGGATAAACCACCCTCTGCGCGAGGTTAGTGTTCGCGTAAAAGAAAACGAAAGACTGGGAGAACGCGTGTACGCATTGGTGGCCGCATATTTTCCGGAGGGTGCGAAGTCACGTAATTTCAAATGCGCTTAACTTAAAAGCATTTATCTGTAACCGTATTATTAGGAGAGCAGGGCCACGATAATTCGTTTGGATGTTGCTCGAGAAAGGATTTACCTGTCCCGGGGCTGGAAACGTCGGCCCGAACGATGCATTCTTTTCGCTAGAGCATGCGATTCTAGACTCCTTTCGGCACGGTAGGTGGTGGCTGAAATCCCTTCCATTCAGAAGTTTCGATACTAATCGCAAGGTCATCGAGGATTCCCTATGGAGGCTTCCCCGATAATCTCGCAGCAGGACCTTCTCTCCTCGGAAAGGATCCGTGGCTTATCGTGCGCGAGCATCGAGCAGACATACTTACTTTTCCGTCTTATTTTCTCTCCTTTCGTTCCGTTCAACCTTGTTCCATTCTTTTACTTCCTTTTTCATTTTTTTTTCTTTTCCTTCTTTCCTTTCTTTTTCTATTTTCGTCCGTTTCACAGCTCCGCCATTTCTTCCTCGTCGTCTTCGCACCCTATAGGTACCTCTGTGTATCTGTGCGTGCATATTTTTTTGGTCGAAATCTGACGCCATAAATCAGGGGGATTACAAAGCATCGACTGCCGGAGATTGCAGCTTGTTTTAGGTCCTCTGGGACGAGAAACTTTGTATCGGTCGGCGGTATAGAAAAATGAAACGCTCTTCATGCATTATTCAGATCCCTCTAGCCAACCCCCGGTTACAAGCTCCGATGATACGCGTCGCTGTATATGCGGCTTCTCGGCTGATTTGTCTCTCGATCTCGCGCTGAAATTTTATACACCCCTGTTCGCTGCCCACTCTCGATGATTACCTATTAGCAACACGATCTGGGTGTAAATTTTGACAAAAATGCGAAATTGACTCTTCACCTGATACGAGCGATCATACGATAATCTATAGCTGAGCCGTTTGCTAATAATCGAGACGGGTTAACGAGAGTTAGAGCCCGTTGATGAGCAATGGAATCGACTAGAACAGGATTATAGCGAATTGGAGCTGGTCGACAGAGTATCACGCGAATCGGAACTAATTGGAACGGGTTGGTGCGAGCTGATGCTGATGAAAGCAGCATCGTGCGAGCTCAAAGTGTTCGGAACAGGTTGACGTTACTCGGAGCTGGTTCGAAGAACAAGTTGCGAGATTCCCGCCTGTGCGTTCGGTGTCTTTTCGGTCTCTTTTCGGTTTCTTTGGTCGACAGAGACAAGAGTTGGACGAGGGAAGCGAGAACGTCGCGCAAAGGTGGCAAAACGCGTTTTTGCCGGATGGTTGAAAGCCGCAGTCGTGAGTAAATGGTATCTTTGTCCGCGACTACGGTTTTCACCGCCCGGGATTTGAATTTGCTCGACGGCTCGGTAGAAAAGAGGAAAGAAAAAAATTTTAGACGCCCCTATTCAACCGTGTCGCGGAATCAGTAGTTGACGGTAATTTTTCCACGTCGCTCTTTCCTTCCTGTCCTTGCCTCTTTGTACGCCGCTTCAATTGCAACGTGCAATGCGAAACGGGTTTTTTTACACCGCTCGGAAAAGCAACTCGTTCATTCGTTGTAAATTTTCCCTTGCGAAAACTATGAACATCGTCTGGTTTGTTCGGTGTGTAAAAATCGATGAGATATTTACATAATTAAAAATTTGTTTACAATTTTTAATACACACAAATCTTCAACCAGTAATTTAATCGAATTTAAGTCCCTCTTTGATGGAGCTTTGTTTTATATTCCACAATGGTATCGTTTCAAAGATTCAAAGATACTTATTCCGAGCGCTTAAATACCATCGATGCACAAAATCCTTCTCAAGTTCCTCTCGCAAAGTCACCTCCGCTCTTCAGCCAGGAAAAAAAAAAAATTCCAATGTGAAAAAAATGAACACAACGGTCTCGAAAATCGAAGAAGATTATAGCAAATCGCATTAATATCTGTGAGGCTCCATCTCGAAGTAGTCTCCTGGGCCTCGTTCGGAGAGCCGCAGGCTCTAACCCTTGATCCTTTAAACTCGCTGTCGCACGATCTCGTTCCCGATGTCCCGTGATCGTTGACAATAAGCTCCCCCTTACCTGGCCAACGATCGAGTCTCCTCCGGGGAGAGGAACGGATCAGAATTCATGGAGAAGCTGGGCGTGCGTGCATCCCTTGAGCCCTTAACGCACTTCTCGACACTAATCAGATGAGAGATCTAATCGTTGATCCGCTCGGTGGATATTTGTACGCAGGAAGACGAATGTCGCCCACGGAGAATTGAAAAGGTACGCCAACTAAAAAGGAGAAGAACCGGCCGCCGGAGGTGGGGATTGCTTGAAAGGAGGAGAAAAACCTTGGGGAACGAAAGGGGGACGCGAGGAAACGTCGGGATTAAGGCTTAAATCGCCAACACACAGAGAGAAAGAGAGAAGGGTGGCTTCGTCTAGAGATTTCCTTTGGCTGGTTTGAAAGGCAGCCGTGGGACGATGTTAGTCCAAAGTGTGCATACGCGCGCACACTGTCGTCCCATTTATTCTTCTATGTGTCGCGCGTTGAACCTTCGTCGTTGGATGCACGCATGCAGCCGCGTGTGCGTACGTACGCTCGTCGACGAACCGCTCGCGGATCCGGGGACCCTCTGGCTAGAAGAATGCCAGAGATAAAATCGCGCAACCCCTGCACTGGCAAGGGCTGACACGCGAAAGGGGGTTGTCGAGCCTCGTGCTTTTACGAACGAGTGAAATACTGAACTGAATGTACACACGCGTACACACACGTATACACGTTCCGATATTCGTATGTATCACGATCACGTACACCACGAAGACACTCTGGTTCTATCGTCGCAGCGCTGCAGCCCGTCCTTTCGCGACCATCCCCCTCGTTCTCTCTTCCTTCGCCTTTTATTTTCATCCCCTTTCGCTCCAAGCCCTTCTCTTCCCGTTCGACCGATTCTGCCCTCGCGGCAACATAGTTCATTGCTGTTTTTAAAGCTTCTTCCATACAGAAAGTATGTGACAGTTTGTTTTGAAAGGGAAAGAGAAAGGAGTGGGCTGGGGGTGGCGTTCCGCTGACACAGGCGATGCGTTCCTTCGCTACCATTGTGCGCCCGATACCTCGAGGATATTTCAAAGTTTAATAGAGTTATACCCGGCCAACCTATGGGGAAAGGTGGAAAAGCAGTGTATTTGCGGTAGACAGCTCTACGTTCCACCGAGTCCTTTGGTTCTGTCCGAGGAAACGGTCCAAAGGAGTGTACGGGACCAGATCTCTATACCCCAGGACGGTTTTTTCGCCACGTATTTATATAATGGATTTACCGTGGACCTAGTCGGAGATTGAATCGCTATACGGCTGCACCAATTGTTGGAAACCGTGTCTGAATCCTGCTATCCTTTCGCTCTTTGTGACCGATGTATTCCGCTGTGGCTTAATTGTGTCGTTGTGGATGCAGATGTTCGTGAGAACGACGAACGTTTGAAAAAATATCGGAGCGAAGCTTTCGATGGATTCGATCATCTTTCCTTCTTTTTAAAATCTTTTTATCCAAGATTTATCCTACCTCGAACGGTAAGAATTTTCAGATATATTCATCGATTTAATTTTAGTAAAAAGATTCAACAAGAATTTCCAATTTTTCTGGGACCTCTGATACTCGATCGCATCATCGAATCGCGACGACCAACAATGATAATTTAACGTAGTCATAAAGATAGCCGGTGTCGGCTCTGTGTCCTGGCAAACAGCATCGAAATTCAGAACCGATTTCCCGTTACGTTTCCCGTGTAAACATTGGACCGGCAATATCTTCTGGGAGCGGCAATCGTTTATGTATTATTCGGTTCGTGGCCGCCCATTTATCCCATTTTCCTTCTTCCAGCGTAACGCGCATTAACACCAGCGGTCGGCTAACTAGATTCGCATATCTCAAAATGCACTGGCTGCATGTGTTGTAATTCGATGTGATTAACAGCGCCGCGTGTTCGTAACTGTATGAACAAGTTGGCAATATTACCCACCTGGCCGTTTTAGCGTGCGCACCCTCCGCCGCACCCTTTCGCCGCCCGGATATCGTCGGGATATTGCGCTAGGCTGCGCATTGGGAAATTTAATAACGGCCGAACCTGATTTCCGGCTACGTTTAAGGCCACTGTACGTTTACCTGACCGATAGGACACGCGATTCCTTTTACCTTAAGAAGCGACGAACTTAAGAGAGTAACTACGTATGTAACATGGGTGATGATTTTCATTTCGATAATACAGGTTATTTTTTGCAATGCACTTGCACCGAAATAATATACTGATATAATCTTTATAGTGGGGTATATATACATAGTTCTGTATGTTCGTAAGCCAGACAAAATTAGTTTGCATGGGCATCTCTACAAGTTGAACGACCCAATATTGACTTAGGGTGAACAGGAACAAGGAAAAGTTTCTCTCTAGACAAGCGATTGTCTACGAAAGACGCCACGGGACCAAGATTCGCGTAGATTGATCATTAAACGGAAGGGGCAGCAAGGTTGGGAGCAAAACCCTTTCCCGATAGCTTTGATGTTTTCACAGATGCAGTCGCGGAGGAGGGTGGGAAAATTCATGGAGCTACTTAAGCCTTGGTTGTGAAACCCGTGCAGCCCACGTGCAACAGTCTGAACGCCGTAAAAAGTTAATTTTGTTTGGCTTTCCTTGCCTTTCCAGATATTACGAGACGTTCGTTAAGTTTTTCTTTCTCCTTCGAGGTAACTAGCTGCTGCTTCTCACCCGTTGTCCCTCTATAATCTAATTAATTAAAAAACTTTCAACCCTGTACAAAGTCGATCGACGAGGGTGAAAATTGATCAGTTAACGCGTTGTTTCTACCAAGGAGACAAGAGGAGCTTACCATTAAATCGTTCGGCAACTTTGCTCTTTGGAACACGGTACACGGAGCACGCTGTTCAACTGTAAATTTTATTTCCTTAATTTCATCGGACCAAAGTGACGGACGCTCAGAGAAAGGCACAAAGGTAACGAAAATATCTGCTCAAATTGGCGACGCGCTAAAAATGTGGCACGTAACTGCTACACGTGTGCATCCAGAATACGGGAACAAGGTAAGGTGTACGGGGCATCGTTGGTCCCGGTAAAAATCGAAAAGAAGCGGTCCACGAGGCCACACCGTCCTACATTACCAGCGAATGTACCGGGCGCAGAAGTGTTGGCTTAAGTGAGCGGTGAACCACATGTTCCGGAGTACCTCGTTTCGACTGACACGTGTGGAAGCACGGACGGGCCTCGCTTTTCTGAGACCTCACCGCTCTCACACGAATGGAAATGAACCTAGATAAGACCAGAAATATTTCACCCCGGAGAACGTACAGGGTGCGGTTGGAATCAGCGGGAACGTGCAAAAGAGCATAGATAATGGGGATTTCCTTTGTAATTCTACACAATTATTCCCGTTTGATAATTTATGGTCGAGTTATGAAAAAAAATTGGTGTAAAATGTCACTTCTACAGGGTGATAGTTAAAATCGTAAAAGTTACGAAATATAAAATATTTTTTAATCAATCGAACTGCACTGCTTTTCAATTATTCCGCGCAAGAATCTAATACGATCTACGTTCAGGAATTGTAACAGCAATCAGCAATCCGAATCGGAGACCATCCGCGGATGCAGCACGGAAAAACAATACGTCTCACCCTGTATTTTAACCCTATCCAGAACCACGCCATCAAGGACTTCCCTACTTCTCTATAACCACTCTCCCTTGCAAACTATTCGCAGGACTAAACCGCGACCGGCGCGTATCAGATCCAACAAATCCTTCGCCGTGTCACGAGTTGGAGACTCGCCAGTTAATATACTTCCCCTCGACATAAATCACTGGCGCTGACAAAAAGTGTCCACGTGGGAGACGCGCGTACAAGCATTTGGATCAGCCTGACTCATTCAATGAGCAAAACGTAGGAAACTTTCGTGACAAAAAGAAATTATATCTATGGTTAAAATCGCACAATTTCGGTCTACGTGGATCTAGACGAGACCAACATTGTTCTAGCCACGCGATTAACCACTTTATTAATAGCTGTGCGCTTACCCGTGACCGATGCATCCCCTGGGTGCTTGTCACCCTTTCGACCGCGAGGATTGCTGCGTGTAACGCGCGTTTATAATCGTTATGTCTTTTCAACGATTCCTCGCGGCCGCGCCAGAGATTTACGAGGGCCGCGCGATTCGCATGCCGCGACAAGCAAGCCGCTATGTAAATCGCGACAGTTACACGAGTACGCGAGAACCCGAATATTTGTCGCCGATGTTCGACCGGCTGCCGCTCGAGCACAGCGCCCCAAAGAGGAACGAAACGAAATACCAGACCGGTCGCTTCGAAAAGTTTCTTCTCCAAGGGATGGGAATAGCCGAGGACGGTATTTAAAACTTGGAATTCGACTGGAAACGTGGCTTTGTTTTGGTAAAGCCCTTCACGTGGCAGACGAAAGCTGACTTTACGAGGCTCCCGTGGGTCTTGTTTAAAAAATACCACCATAATCGGACAGCTACGGTTTCTGCCAGTGGTGGATCAGAGGGGTCTATAATTTTTGGGAAACCTTTCAACGATGGAGGGAAAACTAGTCTTCCTTTTAACAGGTTTTTACCAATGCAAGAGTTCCGTTGGTTGGATCGCTGTAAAACTTTCTTTCCATCACAATGTGTCTCTTCTTTAACGTTCGATTATCCGATCCCCTAACGTTCAATGACGGGGAGCAATTTTTCCGATAAAACACCGGTACTATTTCATAACTAGCACAGCCTGACACCGGCTGCTGCCCGATCCGTGAGAGCGTGTCATCGATCAAACATCAATCGATTTTAATCGTGGCCGAACTGGCGTCGAATTTTATCGCGGCATAGTTCAATTTCACGGGCGCCCGATCGCGCGTAGCTTATTCGCCCCTCGTGCATTTAATCTAGCGTGACTGCCGCGAAATATCGTCTCCGTTATAAAATTTGATTTGTTTCGCGTGCCGCGGCCGTTCACCCATTAACATTTCATCGATAATCCCGAATTCTCGAACGCTCGATTCAACCGGATTCCCTTCGCTTGATTCGTCTTCGCTTGTCCCGACGAAGATTTATTCCATCTCGCGGCTGCTCCACCGATTCCTCGGGACATCGGTGACCCGTTCGCTTCGGGTTTTACGACTGTCACGCTGTTCACTCGCATATTTGCGTTCTGTGGCGTTTTACGAGCGCTACCTTCTGAAACATCGCTCGAAAGCTCGATTGTTGCTTTGCTGCGACTAAATGTGCTATCTTTGACCGTTTCTAGCGGAAGCTCGACACTGATTTACGACACGTTTTCCAGGTTCGATATCTGTGTATAAACGACGTATTATTTTCAAGGAAACGTATAACAAAAGTCTCTGGGAATTTACAAGTTGTCGCGTATTTTTTTTACTTTATTCGAATATAGCCGCTATAAAATAATTGGAATTATTATTTGGAGCATTTTATGGTTCCGCAACGTGAAACACGCAACGATCGGTCGGTCTCGTCGCGTTTATGGTCTACCGATCGCTGTATCGCTCGCATACACGTTTACGCGTCAACCGAATTGTCCATTTCGAGTGCGGCTAGCGTACACTCGAGTACACGCGCGATTATGTTTATTAGTAGGCCACATACTCGGCGTACATGTCAGCTTGCTAATGTCGTCCACTAATTCTGAGCCGTGTGACACGAGTAACCGAGACGCGAAACTGTTTTCACGGCAACGTCCGCTTGTTAATTGGCGATTCTCTTCTTACCGAGATCCGGTGTCGCGAATTTATTCACTTGGTGTAAGCTTCGCGTAAGATGAAAGCTTGCGCGAAAGATGTGAGAGAAACCATCGAAGAACCTACCTGTTTAATTTGCGAATTTTTGTTTTTAATATGTTCCGTGTCATGTGTACCACAGATGGCACAGGGACGTGTATTTTATAATAGCGATGTTTCTTTACATTTTTCGTTTCATTTTATTAAAATTGTTTTTCGCGCTTGTTTGCATTTTTAGGTATTTTTTTGCACTATCTGGGTTGCTATTTTTTCTATATTTGTGGAGCATTTGCCTGCATTGATTTCGGTCGTTTATTTACATTTTTGTTTGTTTTTCCCGATGGTTTTTTCATATAAAATTTCCAGCTACCGCTCAAACTGGAACAACATGATTTCCAATCACTCTAATCATATTTTCACCTCTTTTTTCCCATTATAAATTAATACACCATGTCGCGATGCGACCGCGCTGCAACATCGTCAACAAATTCGATACCCGTTCGTGGATGTACGAGCGTGTCAATGAATTTATGATTAGCCTCCTAATTCGCAACTGACCGGTGGATTCTCTAGTTATTTACATAAACGACGAAAATTTATTTGTTTCGGTTTATTTCGACGCAATATCCGCTTTCGGGGCTCGGCGACGTTTCAGGAATCAGCAAACACACGCAGAAACAGAGCGAGAAAGAGAGAGATGGAGAGAGCGTGAGCACGGATTCGTTTCGGTTTACAATTCAATTCGCCGCGCCGCGAAACCTGATAAAACGTTTCTACGTTTATTACGGTCAATTTTATATGTATGTTTATCCGCGACACATCGATTCGCGCGCCATTGGCCGCACCGCGTCCTCCATTATTCATACGTTTCATCCGTTTTTCGAGTTTTTCACTTTTCCCTGCTTCCCTCGAAATCGCGGCGCCGGTGGCTGCCTAACGAACCGCGTGAAAACATCGAACCTCGAAGATCCTGCAGGTCTGAAATCTCTTGAAAAAAATTATTTTCCACGATCACGTGAAAACCGATAAAGCCAAGTTTTTAGCAATTGTTTCGAATCGAGAGGATCGTCGTTGCGTCTTTTAGGCTTTACGACGGCACCACTCGTGAACCGGATGTTTGAGTTCCACCGCTTTACGAGCGGTAACACGAAATAGTTTACACGAATAGCGTCTACGCGTATGCACCGCTGCGTCTTTTCGTGCACTTTTGACACTGCGGTCGTCAGTTCTGTGTATTTCTGACCGAAATACCGCCACTGTTTCTCTGTTCCACGAAGAATGGAGCAGTTGTTCCGAATTGTTAGTAGTAATCGTAAGAAATATCTGGTTTCGTAGTTTCGTAAATGCTACGCAAAATTGGGCGCGTGGAATATCGTGGGAAATAAACTTGAAAACGAAAAAAGAAAAAGGGAAACGTGGCTAATTGGAATTCCAACGAATCTTTCTTTCAGAAATTAATAGTCCTGCGTCTGCAGCTCGGTTGGCCTGATGAATACGACACAAAATTTGACGCTTGAAATATTGCAGGATGTAACGGAGCCAGTTTCCATTCTCGAAGTTACAAGAAGCTTCGAATAACTTCTTTCAAACCTTAATATATCAAATAAAAAAAAAAAAAAAAAAAAAAAAAAAAA